>JZKD02S0670033.1:0-15426 GCA_000966675.3 Picea glauca | reverse complement strand
GCAACTGTCCATAATGTTGACCCATTTATCACTATACTATCATGAAGTCTTGATTAATTTATCAAACTGTACTTCTGCTAACTGATTTCTATGAATCTGTCTTCTCAAACTCTGCAAGCTGCTTGAAGGATGGTTCTTTGGTCTATCATATCTATCGCATAGACTCCCCCCTGTCTAATATTCATATTATTTGGGAGTCTCTAAGATGGATGGCTTAGAACAATTCCTTCTCTGATGTGTATTCATCAACATCTTCATTGGTAGATTCATTATCTCTCTGAGCTCTGACTTATTTCTTTCTTTCTGTGGATTCATCTTTCACTACAATTCCTGAAAGTACAATCTCTTGAACTTGTTCCTTATTTACCCGACCTTCCTTTCTTTCAGTTATTTTCCAAACCTTTATGTATCTGACATCTTTCCTTTTCTCTGTAGAATTTTCTTCATCTCATTTTATTTCCAATCTTGCAATCTCTGGTACCTAGTATTTGTTCACTTGTTCTTCCTGTTTTCTTATCCATACTTTCTTATATCTTATATCGGTATTCTCTTTCATAGAAGTATTGATCATGCTTATACAATCACTGGCTATGTGTCCATAGTTATGAAATTTGTAACACTCAATGTTACGTGCGGCCACATAGGCACTTCTTGCTTGAACATTTATTTTATAATCCCTGCAATCTGCAACCTTATGTCCAAAGTTAGTACAATAAAAACAATTACCATAAAATAAATTTGCATACCTAGGAGTGAATGATCCTCTTTGTGGCGTAGTCCTTCTAAATTTTTGCCTTGACTGATCATGATCATGATTGAAGCTTATTTGCGGCTTGAACATGGATGGTCTTCTTGAAGATGTATCTTCAATAGTTTTCTTAGATTCTGGTTGACCATGATTCCTTCCTTTGAGTACTTCTATATAACTCTTTCTATTTTCTTCACTCTTCTTTTCTAGCAACCTAGAGTGCTTCTCTTCATTCTCTATAACTGATATGGATTTTTCTATCTCGTTAACGTTCTTGTTGAGCTTGACAATTTTACTTCTCAATGTGACAACTTCTTCTTCAAGCTTCTCAACCTCTTCTTCTTTCTTCATTATCTGAGACTTTGTGACTTCTTCTATTATTTTAGCTTCTTCAAGCTGAATTTTTAATGTGATTGTTTCTTCTTCAAGTCCTTTCTCTTCTTTATCAAACTTTGCCTCAAGTTCGTTTAGATCGTTGGTTATTTCCTTAAGATGATTTGTCAATATCTTCTCTCTCATTTATACTTCTTCTTTATGTGCTGCTATGTTGGTTTCCAAACACTACTTTTGATATTCAAGATTTTATTCAATATTTCTAGCTTCTTCTAGCTGAGTTCTTAAGTTCTTGATGACCTATTGGGCTTCTTAAAAAATGTGAACACTTTCCTTTTGTTTCATCAATTCTTTCTTGAGTGAATTTTTTTCTTCTCTTAGTTCATGTAAAGAACTAATCAATTGTTCTTTATAATTATCTTCCTCTTCAATTAGTTTTTTTGTCTCATTTCCTTCATGACATTCTATTTCAATATGTCCACATTTTTCACAATTAAAACAAAACAACATACCTCTGGTGATTATGTACTCTTCATCTTCTTAATCTACTTGACATGGTGAACATAATTCTTCTTGATTTGTATCTGCATCTTCTTTGACATTTTTTGAATCTGTGATGGGTGAAGAATATATGTCATGTAACTTATCCCAAAGTTCTTTTGCTGATGAACATTTACCAACCTTTTCTCTTATCGGATTAGGTAATCCTTCCCAGATTAAATCCATTGCTATTTTGTTATTCTTCCTCAATTCCTTCTTGGCTGCAGTCTTTTCCCTTTTTGAACTATCATATCCTGTAACAACTGTAGACAAATATAATTTCCTTGTGCCTATAAAAATAATTTTTTCCTTATGCATGTAAAAATACCATTCTGACCATTAAACATTGGTACTCCATTCTCAGAATAATCCACAATCTCCTTCCAGTGGTTAAACTGTTTCCTGAAGGAGTCTTCTCTTAAACCAATTGTTGGATTACTGAGAGGGGGGTGAATTAGTAATAGATCAATTTAATCATTTTTAACCATATAATCCAAGTGTTATATCATTGTATCATTATCATCCAATAACTATAGAGTAAATAAGAAATGAACAAATGAACAATCATACACATACACAATACACCAGTGTTTTACGTGGAAATCCAAAGCGGGAGAAAACCACATAATTCTTTATCTTATATGTATTGAAGAATCACATTCATTGGAAGCACCAAATTCCTTTTTTTTCCAACTGCAATTGGAAGGAGTCTCCAACCCCCTAGTTTCTCAGGCTGCAAAACTAAGGGAAGCTCCAACTCCCCAATTCTCTGGCTAGAACTAGAAGGAAGCTACAACCCCCTATGTTCTTAGGCTACAACCAGAAGGTGGCTACAACCACCTGTCCTTTCCCTATCCAAATGCCTTGACGTATAAGTAGAATGATGGAACCACTGTCACACTATCACTATGAGATATATTGTTGTTAACATGTACCAATCAACCTGCACCAAATAACCTGTACCAATAACATGAACCATGCATCAAACTGTACCTCAACCTGTAATCAAAATATACCATAAACAAGTGCATCAACCATGCACCAACATGTACCAAACAACATGTAATCAATCTGTACCATAAACATGTGCATCAACCATGCACCAACCTATACCTCAACATGTACCATGAACAGGTGCTTCAACCATGCACCAAACCTGTACAAATAACCTGTCACAACAAATTGTCCAAACAACCTATCACAACAACCTAAATCATTAATGTTATCAACCAAATCATATCTACCCACCAACATCAATAACCAATACAAATCTCAAATATGTGCATCAACCAAGTATAACACAACAACTCATAATCATCACCAACCTCAATATGTGTTTCTAATAATACAAGTATGCTACATCATCCATAAACCATGTGTCAAAAATACTACTAACAAGTGTCTCCAACCATGTACCAAGTATGTACCAATCATGTATCAAGTACTTATCAACTATGAATCATCAATATGTACCAACATCATCAACTATGCACCTCATGTATG
This sequence comes from Picea glauca, assembly GCA_000966675.3. Classification (NCBI taxonomy): domain Eukaryota; kingdom Viridiplantae; phylum Streptophyta; class Pinopsida; order Pinales; family Pinaceae; genus Picea; species Picea glauca. Next base: position 12,302 of record JZKD02S0670033.1, on the reverse strand, counting down.
TGCCAATTCATCAACTATTTGTCTCAACCATGTACCCAACATGTACCTCAACAAAAATCCCTCATCAATTTAATAATACAAATATGATTTGTAAATCTTTAATAGAAATGGTGTATATGATCACATACTTACAAACCTTCCTTAACTTTATCAACAAGAGACTACCATTTTCATCAAACTTTTCTTTAGTCTCACATGACTAGTTTTGCATTAGTCAACAACCCTAACTTGAAATAATCATAACTATGTGCTTGTAATGAATACATATATGAAAATGATACACAATGTTCTTTAGTGCGTTTTTTGCAATTCCTCCAGATGTCACTACTTGGAACCTCTCAGAAAAGGAGTTATAGAAAAAATGGCATACCTTGTTGAATTTTGGCTTATTCTAGAGAGAGACATTTTATAGTGTTCCCTGCATGAAATATTTGTTGAATGGATCTGGAAATGTTACACATAATACTAGAGACTATAATCTAACCAATAAATTTGGTCTTACTGAATTTGGATCTGTTATGAATAATTTATGATGTTTTTACTTGAAACACTTGTTTTAGACTAGTTTCAGGACTAGCCACAAACCCTATTTTCCACGGAGTGTAACTCCAAAAATACAACAACCCACAAGATAAAAATTTTACCAAGGATACTTGGATATGTTTCCTCAATGGTGTAGCAATTTCACAGTATGAATTATTGTATAAAACAAGTTATTAAGAAAATGATGAGATGACCTGTAAATAACATACCTTAGAAAACATCATCAAAAGAATTTATCCTCCCTTGAATTCTGGCCTTATTTTCTTCACTTTCCCTCTCAAATTTGGCTGAGATATTGGTGCAGAACTCCTGCCCTCAGGATGATATCCACACAAGATATTCTCTAAACAACAACAAGGGTAACTGAAATCCTTGTTTAAGCCCGTAAATGATTTCGGGTCTTGTGAGTTAGGCACTTCGAATACTATGCCACAACCTTTGGAAATAGCCGAAATGCAAAATTGTGAATGGGATTAAGGTGTAAGCCCCCTCTTCATCCCTTTTCCAATATGACCACAACCAAGCCTTAATCCAAACACCTTTCACAACTTGCGATTTCGCGAGTTGGAGTTCCAACCTCTTGTTCTCTTCCCTTGTGAATCCTCGAAACGCGATATGTCAACGAGGGTTGAATCCACCCAAAGAGACACATACATGCCACTTGTCTCCTCCACTTTAATCTACATGTGGGGTGAGTTCTTGCCACTAGTTTACACGAGTCTTCAGATTTTGCAACTTGAGAGAACAACGATCAACTGTTCCTCTCCCTCTACAAATCCCTGACTCCGAAATCGTGCCTTTGACGAGATTGATGACTGTGTACATCTCTCGATCCAATGGTCTTGGCTGTATCGGGATTTCATAACCCGGGAGTTCGCAACTCTCAAGTCCAACCTTGAACTACTCCACTTCCCAATCCCTGATATGGTGAATTCACATACGAGATCAACGGTCCTCGTTGATCCGGATCTAACGGTCACTACTCCTCCTAAGATTATGTGTGTTGAAAGACTCTCAGTCTTAATCCTTCTGCTGGTCTATCAGATCCAATGGCCTAAAGAACTTCGTTACTTCTCCTTGGAGTGACTCCACTGTCCGATTCAACTTCTCAAGGACTTTTGGCCAAATGACTTGGTGTCCTCCCTCCTGAACTTGACTTTTGGGGGACAATTTCAAACTCCACCTCCCTTTGAACACTTCAAAGGTTCTATCCCTTCTGAGCTTTTGCTTGCAAACTCGAGGTTTCCAAAAGGGTCCCTACACGCACTCCTTACAACAAATTTTCAAATAACCTCTAGTTATTTGGGTCTTCGACTTTGTGCACTCTTTGCAACAGAGAATTCTTCAACTCCTCTATGAGTTTGAAAGAATTTGTTCCCTTCTCCCAGGCAGCACACACTTTGTACGGATCTGTGCTCTACTAGCACTCTTACCTATAAAGACACAATTTTAATCTCCTCTGAGAGTTCTGAGATGAAACTTAGAGCTTGGTCGACGCACTCCTTGCGGACCCTCCACTGCACTCTTTGCAGGAGTTCTCAGAAAGAGAAACAACTACAACTCATTCTCCCCTTATCCAGAATTCAAACATTGAACATAGAATTCTAGAGCATACACACACATAGCATTGAAGAAAAATGCATACAGAGAATGTAAACAAGCCTACAGCATACCATTTAATAGGTGGTTCCAACAACCATAACAATCACATAGATTAGAATCAAAGCTTTCTTCTATTAATTACAGTGCTCCTGTACATGGAAAATAACAACTAAAATGCATAAAATTATGTGTCTTCCTCTATTCCTCCCTGCATCTCTACAACTTATGAATTCTGAATAATCATACAATGATACAAGGTGAGGGTGTCTATGACCCGTTTTCCCTCCTACACTTCGAAAACTATCTAATCTATTAAATTAAATCTACCTACTTGCAGTAAACACACATAAATGCCTATTACATCTGGTGGATAGGAACATACGCTCCAAAATCAGTTTGGATCTTCAAGATATAAATGTGACTGCACTTTCCTCCTGTCCATCACATTAATGATTTAGATTTTTAAATTCACAACATTTCCACAAAAAAGTATTTAATTGCATATGTGTGTCTAGCTGTCTCCTTGGTTTTATAAACACACTTGGGCTTTATACGATGCTCCTGCATCATACTCCCTCGCTTGAAAATTTTCATGAACTCTTGTTCATGATCTCTTGCACAGTATGTCCATGCTTTTGAATTTCTTCTTCATTCTCCCAGCTGACATCTTCAGTTGGATGTCCTTTCCACTTGACCAAGTATTCAAAATACTCTTTTCTCCTGGTCTTTCTGCTAATCCTCCTGTCAATTATGGTTTCCATCTGTGGCTTTTCAGCTATAGGCATTTGTTTCATCCATGGAATTTATTCTTGTTCACCCTCCACTCCTTCTTCTTTAGCTTTGTAAGGGTACAAATCCACGACATTGAATATCGGTGAGATTTCGACCCCATCGGGTAATTCAATCTCCTACGTGTTTGCCCCAAATTTTCTTATGACCTTGCATGGTCCAATTTTCTTCATCTTCAGCTTGTTGTATGTTCCCCTTGGGAACCTTTCCTTCCTCAAATGCGCAAGAATCAAATACTTCAAATTGAAGTTCTCACCTTTGTTTATATGCTCTACGCTTGTACTCTTGACTTGAACTCTACAATCGCTCCTTGATTCTTCTATGAAGCTCCTTCATTCCTTCTGCAAAGTCATCTTCACTAGCACTCATGAATTCAGCTTGTTCTAAATATTTCAATTCAGAGACTCCCCTTGGATGCATTCCATATACAATTTCGAATGGACTCTGCCCTGCGCTTCTATTAAGTGAATCATTGTAATTGAATTCTGCCTATGGCAGAATGTGATCCCATTGACTGTGGTGCTCAGTCACTAAGCTCCTTAACAAATATCCCAAGCTCCTGTTCACGACCTCTCTCTGTCCATCCATCTGAGGATGATACGCTGAGCTAAAAGACAAGTTTATAGCCATATTCTTCCATAAGGTCCTCCAGAAATGTCCTACGAACTTGGTATCTCGATCAGAAATGATACTCCTTGGAAAGCCGTGAAGTCTGACGACTTCCTTGAAAAACAGGTTCGCAATATGAGTTGCATCACTAGTTTTATGGCATGGTATGAAATGTGCCATATTTGAAAATATGTCTACCACTACAAAGATTGAATCATATCCCTTCTGTGTCCTTGACAGTCCTAATATGGAATCCATGCTCATTGCATCCCATCACCTTTCGAGTATGGGTAATGGTTGATATAATCTTGCGTTCTGCCTTTTCCCCTTCATGTGCTGACAAATTCTGCACCTGTCCACAAATTGCTTCACATATGTCCTCATCCCTGGCTAGTAATATGAGCCATTCAACTTTGAGAATGTTTTGTCTTGACCGAAGTGTCCGACCAATCCTCCACTATGTTTTTCCTTCAACAAATTCTCCCTCATGAGCACTTCAAAATACATAGTTGATTTCCCATGAACAATAGTCCATCCTGGATCATCTACTCTATCCATTGGCTTCTGTCCCTGAGAATTGGATTCTCAGATGCCTCATATGCCTCTTTGAAATCTGGATCATCCCCGTACATTTCTTTGAGGATATCAAAACCCAAAGTCTTAACTCTAAATTCATGCATAAGCAAACATTTCCTGCTCAAAGCGTCAACAACTTTGTTAGTAGTTCTAGAAATATGCTTAATCACAAAAGTAAAATTTTGCATGTATTCAACCCATTTAGCATGTTTTTGGTTCAACTTATCCTGTTGAGTCACAAATTGCAAAGCGTGATTATCATTGTACAAAATGAACTCTTTTGGAACCAAATATTGCCTTCATTTCTTCAGCGCTTGTACGAATGCGTAGAATTCTTTGTCATACGTGGAGTACTTAATATTTACTTCATTCAGTTTTTCATTGAAATACGCAATCAGCCTATTGTCTTGGCCCAAGATCGCTCCAATGGAAAATCCACTCGCGTCACACCTGACCTGAAAGGTCTTGCTGAAATCTGGAAAAACCAGAATTGGTTGCTCAGTGATCTTCTTCTTCAGCTAGTTGAAGCTCTTCTCCACTTCCTCCATCCAGTGAAAAGATTTATGTCTTTTCTTCACCATATCCATCATTGGTGCGCTAATTCCACTGAATTTTCGGATGAATTTCTTGTAGAAGATAGCCAAACCATGTAAGCTTCAAACTTCAAACACGCTCTTCAGCGATGGCCAATCCTTAATCGCCTTTATCTTCTCTGGATCCATTTTCAATTCATTTGCAGAGATAACAAAACCCAAATAAATGAGTTATATCCTCATAAATGACGATTTCTTCATATTGATCAGCAATTTCTCTTGTTGCAATATCCTCATCACGGTAGCTAAATGCTTCAAATGCTCTGCTTTAGTTTTGCTGAAAATTAATATATCATCAAGATATACAATGATGAATTTCCCAATGAAATTCTTCAGGACTTCATTCATCAACCTCATAAAAGTATTGGGTGCATTCATCAAGCCAAATGGCATGAAAAACCATTCATACAAACCTTCATTTGTCTGGAATGTTGTCTTCCATTCATCACCTTCTCTCATTCTAATCTGATGATATCCTCTTTTCAAATCAATCCTGGAAAAAAACTTTGCTCCACTCAAGAAATCCATCAAGTCATCCATCCTTAGCAATGGGAACCTGTACTTGATGGTAATTTTTTTGATTTCCCTTGAGTCTGTACACATTCTCCAGCCACCATCCTTCCTTGGGATAAGCACTATTGGAACAGCGCATGGACTCAAGCTTTCTCGAATCAATCCTTTGTCCATTAAGTCATGGACCTGTCTCTTAACTTCTTCATTTTCCTGCAGCATCAACTAATACACTACTTTGTTCGGAAAACTGGCTCTAGGTATAAGATCTATATGATGGCTTATACTCTTGATAGGTGGTAACGAACAAGGTAGTTCGTCCACTACTATATTAGCAAATTCTTCCAACAACTCCTAGATTTCTTCCAGTAAATCATCTATCCTAGTGTTGTTCAAAACAATTCAGGGCTTCCTAACCAAAATGAATTGTGTGTCTTCCTTCTTCTTGACTTCCTTAATGAGTTCCTTTCCACTCATGAGAAGTACAATGTTTCTCATCTCTGTTTTCACCTCTTTATCCTTAATTGGTAGCAACATGTGCATCCTACCATTTTTCTCCAAAGTGTATGTGTTCTTTCTTCCATCATGCACCACATTTCTGTCATATTTCCATGGTCTACCCAGCAATAGATGACAAACATCCATGGAAATGACATCACATAATACTTCATCTTTATATCCTCCTATTTTAAATTCAACTAAACATTGTTTAGTGACATTTACCCGATGTCCTTTTTGTAGCCACAAAACTTTGTATGGGCTTGGATGCACAACAGTCTTCAACTCTAGATTTTCTACCATTTCCATAGATACAAGATTATCTGTGCTACCGCTATCCACTATGACCTTTCATACTCTGTCTTTGGTTTTGCAAGCAGTCTGAAATAGACTGTCTCTTTGGGTTGGGTTCTCTGGCTCCTTCTCTGGTTTCAAGAGAACTTTCCGCATCATTAAGGATCTTCTGCCCTCAGCGTCCACTGCCTCAAAATTCCATCCTTGAGATTCGACAATGTGAGTTTTACCACCATATTTCTTCCTATCTGGACACTCATAGGATTTATGTCTGATTTTTCCACAAACAAAGCATTTCACTTTACCTCCTCTGCCTCTTCCTCTTCCTCTGGTTCGAGGAAAAGTATTTCTATCAGCATACTACCTCCCCTGTGAGATTACTCCTCTCTTAGATTGAGTTTGAGGTTTATTCCCCTCTTCTTTAGGTTTCTGAGTTCTTTCCTAGCAATTGTCTTGCCTCTTCTTTGACTTCTGCCTAGGCCTCTTTGACCTTGCTTTCAGCTCAACTTCTCTTCAAATTTTAGAGCCATCTGATAAGCATATTCTACGGTTCAGATGGTCATCATGCTCATCTCGTCTTGAATGTCATATCGTAGATCATTCATATACCTGGCAACTTTCTCATCATCACTTTCCCGATGACCTGCTCTGATGTTTATCCTATAGAACTCTTCCATGTATTCTTTCACTGACATTAGCTTCTGTCTCAAATTTTGCATCCTCCGAAACAGATTTATTTGATAATCCCTGGGTATAAACTTGGCTTTCATTTTTGCAACCATTATGTCCCAGCTCTTGATTTTTTTCTTGCCCTTGCAATGTCTGTCAGCCTGCAGTTCATCCCACCACAGTGTTGCATGCCTTTTAAGTCTAGTAATGGCATGTTTGACTTTCTTGTCTTCCTCAACGTCCTCATAGTCAAAGTGTTTGTCTAGAGCTCTAATCCAGTCTAGAATCTCTTCAACGTCTAGGTTTCCTTCGTACATTGGAATGTCCATTTTTTCCCTAGCACCTATCCTTGCAACAACCCTGAATAGGCGTTCTTCTGCATTATCTTCGACTACAACTTCTTTTCCTTCGTTTTCATCTTCATTTTCACTTTCATCTTCGCTAATATCCCCAACGTCAACTGTTCACCTCTGTGTTGTCTCCATAGCATCAGGTCTAGCACATAATTCATGCATTTCTCTTTCCACTAATGGATCAGGTATGGGCCTTTCTCTTCTTCTCGGCAGCATGGCTATAAAATTCCTCTTTTCTTCTCTATTGTAGAAATCAAAGAATTTTTTCTGCACTCTGATACCACAACTGGTTCAAACCTCCTGCCCTCAGGCCGAGATCCGCGCATGATCTTCTCTAAACCACAACAAGGGTAATTGAACTCCTTTTTTAATACCACAAAGTATTTCGGGTCTCAAGAGTTAGGTACTTAGAATACTATGCCACAGCCTTTGGAAATAGCCGAAATGCAAAATTGTGAATGGGATTAAGGTGTAAGCCCCCTTTTTAGCCCTTTTCCAATATGACCATAGCCAAGCCTTAATGCAAACACCTTTCGCAACTCGCGACTTCGCGAATTGGAGCACCAACCTCTCGTGCTCTTCCCTTGCGAATCCTTGAATTGCGATATTTCAATGAGGGTTGACTCCACCCAAAGCGATGCGTACATGCCACTTGTCTCCTCTACTTTACTCTACTTACTGGGTGAGTTATTGCCACCGGTTCACACGAGTCTTTGGATTTCGCAACTTGAGAGAACAACGATTAATCGTTCCTCTCCCTCTACAAATCCCCAAATCTGAAATCGTTCCTTTGACAAGATCGATGGTTGTGTACCTCTCTTGATCCAACAGTCCTGGCTATATCAGGATTTCACAACCTAGGAGTTCGCAACTCTCGGTTCCAACCTTGAACTACTCCACTTCCCAATCCCCGATATGGCGAATTCATATACGAGATCAATGGTCCTCGTTGATCTGGATCTAATGGTCACTACTCCTCCTGAGCTTATGGGTGTTGAAATACTCTAACTCTTAATCCTTCCATTGGCCTATCAGATCCAATAGCCTACGAAACTTCGGTACTGCTCCTTGGAGCGACTCCACCGTCTGATTCAACTTCTCAAGGACTTCTGGCCAAATGAATTGGCATCCTCCCTCCTGAACATGACTTCTGCAAGAAAATTTCGACCTCCACCTCTCTTTGAACACTTCAAAGGTTATATCCCTTATGAGCTTTCATTTGTGAACTCGAGGCTTCTAAAAGGGTCCCTGCGCGCACTCCTTGCGGAAAATTTTCAAATAACCTCTGGTTATTTGGGTCTTCGACTTTATGCACTCTTTGCAACAGATAATTCTTCAACTCCTTTGTGAGTTTGAAAGAATTTGTTCCCTTCTCCCAGCCGGCGCACACTTTGCACGGCTCAGTGCTCTGCTAGCACTCTTTCTTGTAAAGACACAATTTTAATCTCCTCTGAGATTTTTGAGATAAAACTCAGAGCCTGGTCGATGCACTCCTTGCGGACCCTCCACTGCACTCTTTACAGGAGTTCTCAGAAAGAGAAACAATTGAAACTCATTCTCCCCTTATCCAGAAATCAAACATTCAACAAAGAATTCCAGAGCATACGCACACATAGCATTGAATAAAAATGTATAAAAAGAATGTAAACAAGCCTACAACATACCATTTAACAGGTGGTTCCAACAACCATAACAAACACATAGATTGGAATCAAAGATTTCTTCTATTAAATCCAATGCTCCTGTACATGGAAAATAACAACTAAAATGCATAAAATTCTCTGTCTTCCTCTATTCCTCCCTGCAGCTCTACAGCTTATGAATTCTGAATAATCATACAATGATACAAGGTGAGGGTTTCTATGACCCGTTTTCCCTCCTACGCTTCTAAAACTATCTAATCTATTAAATTAAATCTACCTACTTGCAGTAAACACACATAAATGGCTATTACATCCGGTGGATAGGAACATATGCTCCAAAATCAGTTTGGATATTCAAGATATAAATGTGACTGCACTTTCCTCCTATCCATCACATAAATGATTCAGATTTTTAAATTCACAACGTTTCCACAAAAACGTATTTAATTGCATATGCGTGTCCAACTGTCTCCTTTGTTTTAGGCATGCACTTGGGCTTTATACGATTCTCCTACATCAAATATCCTTTGTTTACCTCAGACACCTATAGATATTCAATATTCTCAAATGTGATCTAAAATGAGAGAGCCTTGCCTCTTATCTATACTCTCCAAGTAGCTTCCTTAAAAACATCTTCTAGGTCACTTTGCCCACTTCTAATTTATCCATTAAAATTATTATTTAAATAATTTATTTTGAATTTAGTTTGAATTATAGTACACTCATCACTTCACTTTATTATTTACCTTCTAAATTCTCTTAAACCACTTTGACTACTTTGACCTTTTGGGGCTTCTAGATGACATATGAGGTTCCTCCAACTTCATAAGGCCGTAACTCTCAAACCGTGAGAAGTTATGTGACGTTCCATGTACCACCAAAAATGGAATGACATGTACTATCCATATAGAATAGTATTACCTGCAAATATATCAAAACTCATAGCATTATCCATCAAACAAACTTGGGTGCATTACCTAAACCTAGGTTCTCCAACTTCTCATCTAACTTTCTAACCGCGAGGAGTTATGTGACGTTACACATACCACCAGAAATGGAATGACATGTACTATCCATATGGAATAGTATTACCTGCAAAAATATCAAAAATCATACCATTATTCATCAAACAAACTTGGGTCCATTACCCAAACCATTGTGCTATCAGAATTCGCTACAGGACTTTCTTTAAGGGTTGACATCAATGAAAACCAACCCAATTAATCAACAATATTCCCTTTGGCATTGATGGAAACACTTTGATGAAATACTGAAGTCATGTCACTCATTATGCCCCTTTACCTTTACCTTTACCTTTGCATCTACTAAATATCTCCCCCTTTGTCATCAATGCAAAAGGTATCTTTTCATCCAGGGTTGCTCCCCCTAACTGAACTGTCCTTGGGGATACTCCCCCTGACTGAACGCTTCCTAAAACTGGTATTCCAACCTGAATTTCCCTCTTTGTGGTGATTCCTTGTGTAAATCTAAGACACATAAGATAAGAATTCAAAATCATTCATTTTGGAGTAGACATTACTCTGAGTCTCTGACGTAGATACTCAAAGGCATCCCGTGGAAGTGTTTTTGTAAATATGTCTGCCACTTGTTCTTTTGTGCCCACATATTCAACTCTGATGTTCTTCTTTGTAACTTGTTCTCATAGAAAGTGATACTTGATTGGAATGTGATTCTTCTTGGAGTGCATCACCGGGTTCTTTGAGATATTGATGCACTTGTATTATCACAATAGATTGGAATGGGATAATCATACTCAACCTGTATATCTGTCAGAGTTTGTTTCATCCATAGAATCTGTGTACAACATCCTGCTACTGCAATATACTCTATCTCTACCGTAGATAAGTATATTGATGATTATTTCTTGCTTAGCCATGATACTAAACACTCACCCAAGTAGAACATTGTTCCACTGGTGCTTTGTCAGTCATCAATGCAACCTGCCCAATCTGCATCTGTGTAGGTAATAAGTGATAGATCCTTTCCTCTTGGATACCATAATCCAAACTCTTGTGTTCCTTTGAGATATCTGAAAATCCTCTTTACTGCTAATACATGTGATTCATTTGGTGTTTCTTGAAATCGTGCCACCTGTCCAACTACCTGCATTACATCTGGTCTAGATGTTGTCACATATAGTAAGCTACCAATCATTGTCATGTATTTCCTCTGGTCTGTAGACTTTGAATCATCATATTTTCTCAACTTGCAACTGGTTTGCATAGGAGTAGTAAATAGTTTGCAATCTTCCATTCCGAACCTCTTTAACATTTCTCTGATATACTTAGTTTGAGAAATAAAAATTTCTTGGTTGCTTTGACATATCTAAAGACCCAAAAATAAGGATAGTTCTCCAAGTAATGAAATTTCAAATTCATTCTTCACATCTTTTGCAATTTTTTGGCTTAACATGTCATTAGTACTTCCAAAATAATATCATCAACATAAATTTCAATTAATAAAATACTACCTTGAGTTACCTTGATGTAGAGTTTGTTGTTTGTGCTTCCTTTCCATAGCTAGTAGGGAGTATTTTCATTGTTGTTTCTAAGCATTAATCTGTTTTGAATGTTAACTATTGTATGCACTGCATCTTTCCAACAAATATCTGTCAATTTGGAATCCATCAGCATTGTTCGAGCCATTTCTTGTGTAATTATCATCCATTATGAAAATGTTCCTTTTTCTTTGAAACACTCTCTTAACCAATCTATGAGTCCATGCTCTCGTCCACTGTCATATATCTGTCCAAACCTGCTAAGTGTTATTACAAATCCATCTCTGTCCATACTGTCCAAGACTCTACTTGCGCAATTGTCCATAATGTTGACCCATTTATCATTATACTATCATGAAGTCTTGATTAATCTATCAAACTATACTTCTTCTAACTAACTGCTCTGAATTTGTCTTCTCAAACTCTTTAAGCTTCTCGAGGGATGGTTCTTTGTTCTGTCACATCTATCGCATAGACTCTCCCTGCCTAATATTCATATTATCTTGGAGTCTGTAAGTTGGATGGCTCAAAAAAAATCCTTCTCTGATGTGTATTCATGATCATCTTCATTAGTAGATTCATCATCATTTTCATTGGTAGATTCATTATCTCTATGAGATCTGACTTCTTTATTTATGTCTATGGATTCATCTTTCACTACAATGTCTGAAAGTACAATCTCTTGAACCTATTCCTTATTTACCTATCCTTCCTTTCTTTCAGTTATTTTCCAAACCGTTTTGTATCTAACATCTTTATTTTTCTCTGTAGAATTTTCTTCATCTCGTTTTATTTCCAATCTTGCAATCTCTGGTACCTGGTCTTTGTTCACCTATTATTCTTGTTTTCTTATCCATACTTTCTTATATATGATATCAGTGTTCTCTTTCATGGAGGTATCAATCATGTTTCTACAATCACTCACTATGTGTCCATAGTTATGACATTTTTAACACTCAATGTTACGTGTGGCCACATATGCACTTCTTGCTTGAACATTTATTTTATAATCCCTGCAATATGCAACCTTATGTCCAAAATTAGTACAATAAAAACAATGACCATAAAATAAATTTGCATACCTAGGAGTGAATGATCTTCTTTG
>JZKD02S0670021.1:239572-252247 GCA_000966675.3 Picea glauca | reverse complement strand
GGAGAACTTTCTATTTATGGAAAGTGGTTAACCCTAAAATAAGGAAAATAGATTAAGTGACCTAGAAATGGGTTAAGTGACCTAAAAATGGGTTAAGTGACCTAGAGGATGAAAGAATAAATAATATAGCAATGGTCTCTTGTATATCATCCTTTTTGTGGATCAATGGAGAGATTCTTGTGAGAATATCTTTTGGAGTATTGATGGAGAGATTCTTGTGAGAGCTTCTTGAGCATCTTTGGTGTGGAACACTTGAGCATATTGAATATCTATAGGTGACTGAGGTAACCAAGGATATCTAAGCCGAAACTCTGAGGAAAGTGAAGAAAAGAAGGCTAAAATGCAAGGAAGGATAAATTCTTTTGATGGTGCTTTCTAAGGTATGTTATTTACAGGTCATCTCACCATTTTCGCTATAACTTTTCTTCTATACTGATTTAGATCCTGAAATTTCTATGCAAGTGATAAAACGTATTCAAGTATATGTGGTTAAACATTCATCTTGTGGGTCATTGTATTTTGGGAGTTACACTCTATGGAAAATAGGGTTTGTGACCAGTCCTGAAACTAGTCAAAAATAGGTGTTTCGGGTACAAACGTCATAAATTCTTCATAATAGATCCAAATTCAATGATACAAACATCATAAGATTTTCAGCTCATATTTGAGGGTCAAATCAGCTTGGGAGCTGATCCATAAGTGGTTGGGAGGCTGACCAATTCAATAAATGCACCGTTTAGTAGGTGCGCAGGTTTTTGCGCAAACAGCCACGCATCGTGCGCCTATGCACGCATGGTACATTCATGTTCCGCGCATGTGCACGCGCACCCAACTTTTGTAAAACGCTCTTCAATTTTTGGTTACTTTGTATAGTTTTTGACCTTTTTGGAATGCTATGAAATTAATTCATTGCCATGAATGACTTCATTACTATTTGACGATGCTGAGTTCTTGTCATCGTGTACGGATGAAATTTCAGTGATAACAGATGCCCCCTGATGGATGAGTTTAGGAGCATACGTATAGCTGAAATCCATCAATGTTTCTTCTACTAAGAATGTTGTTGTAAGAGAGAGAAATAGTGGGATCGTTCAGAGCGATCCGTTGGAGAAAAAAAGGAACCGGTAGGACCCAACCTTCTGAGAGTTGTGCAAAAAATAGAAAACTGTGTACAAACGAGGTGGGCATGCCCCATGCTCATGTTATGTAACTCTGAAAAAAGATGACTGAAGTGTTGGTGTAGACAACTGCAGCACCCTCGGGGGTGGTAATGACAAAGGCAGAAGACAATTCTGCAAAGTAACATCCTCTGAACAATAGGCAATGATCGCGGTAATAAGCAGTGACGATGATGCGGGCATTGATGGCCCTACCAAGTTCAGAGGTCTTCGAAAAATGATAAAAATAACTGCAATAGTCGCAAATTAAGACCCACCATAACATGAGAAAGTGTTATCATCGAATGTTTATGGGGGCCAACGACAGCAGGGAGCAATGGTGTTTCTCCCTATGCCGCCCGAGATCTCTCATTAAGTGGGAAATGAGAATCAAGATACTGTCGCCCTTCTGGAAAAAAGTGTTGATGTCGACAAAAGGGGAACGTGACTCCCAGAAGGAAAGGGCTTCATAGAATCTACTGAGGTGAGGAAGTCCCAGAGGTACATGGATGAAGTCAAGAAGTGGGAAGACTCAAGACTGCCCTTGGTTGGAGGATGCGTGAGATAAAAAGTGGCCGCAACCGTGTAACAAGGTTGAGGGTCAGGGGGACGACAAGACCGGTGATAAGTTGTGCCAGAGGTGGGACAAGGTGAATAAATGCAGAGGGTAGAGGTAAATGACCTGTGGAGTACTCTAAAGATATGGACGATGCCGGCAAGGGTAGATGATAAGAAATGCTCCAACCAAGGGTGACATGGGTTGCGCGTGGCCAAAATGAAGCAAGTCGCCAACGGTGCCGACAACAGAAAATGTAAAGACTGGAAAAAAGGGGCGTTTGTACAATAAATAATGAATAATTTGGGGAGAAATGTACAAATATAGAAACGGGTGCCCCAGTGTGAAATGTGTGCCCCAGGGAGGGCAGAATTTGCTTGGAAAACTGATGAAGGGTGGGGGCCCCATTGGTGAGTTTCTGTATGAGGTAGGTGAAATGAGGATAGGTTCGCAGATGGGCAAACAGAGTGTGGATGAAATGGAGGGTTCATGATACTGCAGAGGTGCAGGTAAAAAAGAATAGAACCGTAAAGAGGTAATCTGGGAGTCCATGTGGGAAAGCTAGCAAAATGAGGAGAAGCAATATGTGGCTGATTCACGACATGATGAAAGAATATCAGGACTCCCATCCCTAAAGGGTAATGAAGAATAGCATGAGTGTCAAAAAAGTGTCAAAAGGTGCTATGAATGGGACAACTCATGTGGGTAAGAATGCTACCGGGTAACAGTACCGAAGATGCAAATGGAGGTGTGGGTACTGCAGAGCCGGGAATGAGTATCCTAAAGGCCAATATCAGCGGGTGTGATTAGAAATGTAAATGCAATACAGCGGGAGAGACTACATGCCAGTGCTGAATATATACCTGAAGGGATGATGTCGATGACCGATGAGCAAGTACCTATGCACATAACAACCAAATACCCGAAGTGAACAATATCTGAAGAGAATCAAAGATATGAGCATGTATTTGACAAATGTGACAATGTGCGTGCGTACCTAGCCATGATATGAAAAAAGGGTGCCCTGGGGGCTCAGGATGAAAGGTGATCCAGGGACAGCTATGATGTAGGTGGTGGGATGTTGATCCCGTGGCTGAAGACGGTTTGAAAAATGGACACCTTGGGCTCCCGGAATGGTGAGTGGAAGTTTGGCAAAAGGCCTATATATAGCTGTAGGGCCCACATTGCCACCTCATTTGTACTTGCTACAATAGTGACTAGATGAGCAGATTTCAGAGGAGATTTGGAGATTCGGAGAGGACGAGGCATCCGATCGACATTCTGCGAGTATCAGGTTAGTGGTCTGATCATCTTGCATAGAAATAGGTTTTCACTTTTTGGGCAGGGTGTGTATGGAGGGCCGTACAGGGGTATTTAGGGGGTTTTTAGGGGGTGTGGGGCCCACATGCACAGGCGATTCAGGGAAAGGCGCGCATACGTGCACGCCTGTAAACCAAACATACACACATGGGTGCATGGTAGGGGGAATTTAAGGCGTGCCCGAGGGGCGTTCCTATGAGTTGAACATGCGTGCATTAGTGCGCGCCTGTAGGTTTGACAGGTGTGCACTGATGCGAGTCTGTAAAATGAACAGGCGTGCATGAGTGCGCACCTGTGAAGTGAACAGGTGCGCATTGATGCACACCTATTCAGTGTACAGGCGTGCATATAGGCGCGCCTGTGTAATGAACAGGCACGCATGGGTGCACGCCTGTGGGAACAAAAACCGTGCCTAGGAGGCAAGGTTTGAAGGGTAAAAAATGAGTCTTTTTGATGTTGTTGATGGTTATTTGATCTGATACAGGACTCTGTGTTGGTTGTAGGTGGCCAGCAGTGAGGATGCCAGTGCGGTGGCGAGAGCGAGACTGGGCCCAGTTGGGAGATGTCATGGCCATTGAGGGGCCGGGGGTGCGAGCGACTTTAGCAACCTGTGGGTTGATAAAGTTCTTTGAGTGCCCATTGATACAAGAACATGAGTATTTACTACAGTTCCTGCTCCAGATGTCGAGTCTGGAGCTGCACTGCTTCCTCATGCGAGGAGAGCAGATCCCCTTCACTATGGTGGAGGATGTATATTTTCTGACTGGGCTCCCCTTTCGGGGAACGCCCCTACTGGCGGAGCCGGTATTGCCCAGGACCACTTCGCTAGCCAAGATTGGCCAGAGATAGTGATTGGGTCGGGACTTCATGTCTAGGACTGTGGTGAGCATCAGTGCTATCGACTCCCTAGCTCATCGTTGTATAGCGGCGATGATTGTACGAGTATACAGATCACTGGTGACCCAATGGATTAGTGGTGGCCAGCTGTTGGTGTTGGAGAGAGTGTTGGATGGCAAGCAGTTCACTTGGGGACTGACGCTACATGCTAGGATGGTGGCGTAGTTGGATCACTGTTGGTCCACTGATGGAGGAGAGTTTGCTTTCGGGTCCATATTAGTGGCCTAGTTTTTAGAGAGGGTGCCGATGTTGTGCCCGAGGGTTCTACTAGAGATGTCGGGGGCACAAGAGTCGCGATTGAGGCAGTGGTCTATAGTTTTGGTTCGCCACGGTGGTGGAGAAGGTGGCCACTATTTTTCAGTAGATGCGACACGGATATGGCGACATATGCTACAGGTAGTACTTCGGTACCCCTATGCTGGGGTGGACTTCCGGGGTGACTCGGACATGGTGTTTCCTCCAGGGGAGGTTTTTGACCATCGAGGTACGTTTTTTGATTTATGTTGTCTTTTGAGATATCAGTCCATAGGTATATGATATAGATGTTGATACTATCTGTTGTTGTTGTTTTTTGCATGTACAGATGTGGCACTTCGCAGACGCGAGGTGGAGATGCAGAGAGCGTCGACTCGTCGAGAGCCGGAGAGACTGCCGCATGGAGAGAGACATCGGTGGGATGATGTCGCGGGGTGACCAGCAAAGCCTGAGAGGGTAGCGAGGAGGCGTCGGTTCGATGACCTTGGTGTGGGGCCATCACATGCTCCTCCGGCGGTGGTCGGAGTGGACTTCGATGACATATGCCATCATCTGGAGACGGTGTTGCAGGATGTGCCTAAGGGGATGTGGACATGTATCCAGGATGAGAGCTTCCTGGAGCAGTGTGTGGGGGTGTTGCCACCATGGTGGGCCATAGTGCAGTGAGCAGTAGTGCTTGCTGCGATGACGAGTGGACGCCTGCCGCCTGGGCAGGAGGGTCCTGTGGGTGCTCCGCCACCACCGCCTGGGGCAGGTGGTGGTGGGCCACCACCTCCTCCTGAGGTAGGAGCAGGTGGTGGTGCGATAGAGGCACCATGACTGATGTATGATGTATATCTTTTTGGTTGTATTTAGGCTGGTAAGCTGATTTTTGTACCGAGGTGTTGTGCTGGCCTGCGGGCACATGTATTTTTGTATGTAAACATTCGGATGGCCTGATAGGTCTTATATATATATGAGTATACATATTGTGAGATCCTGATGTTGTCTACATGTGTTTTTTGTTGATGATGATGATGATGTCTATTCTATCTATATGCTATGACAGGATTTATGAGATGTTTATGTATGTGTAGCTTGATGTGATATATGGAAATATAACACCATGTTAGCTATTTCATCTATTGTTTGATTCAATTGTATTAGAATATGTGTAAATGTAATGGAATCAAAATGTCAAGATAAAAGTCTAACCTGCAGGTATTTGCGAAAGAGGCACGGATCGCGTACATGGTAAACATTGTTGAGCTGAAGAACGACTAGTTGAGAGTCGAGGAAGACGCTAAGGTGACGAATATGATGACAATGGGCATCAGCCAGGAGGCCAATGACCATAGTGTATTCGGCTTGGTTGTTGGTTGCTGGCCCCAAACATATGCTGCTTGAATGTAGCATTTCATGTGAGGGGGTGTAGAGAGCCCAAGCAGCCGAAGCGAGATTTTGTGTCCAACGGCTAGTTCCATCGGCGTAACCAATGTGGTAGGCTAGTGGAGGAAGCATCTGTGAATAGCACAAAGGATAGTTTAGACAAGAGGTGATGAGAAAAAAGATTAAAAACACTAAAAAGAAAAAATAACCTAAAGTAGAATGACTACTTCTAAGCATAAAATTTCTTGAGATATAACCCATTGACGGGTTCCTTGAGTGAGAGTTCTTCGGGGGAGGCCAAGATGTATGCGCCTTTGGTGAGGCAATGCTGGATGATGTAAGGGCCATGCCAAAGTGATTTGAATTTTCCATGGCCAAAGGTATCATGAGCGATATCATAGGCTAGGACGAGGTTGCCTTCGCGGAATGATCGAAGGTTGACGTGGCGATCAAAGGTAGCTTTGGATCATTTTTTAGCTTCCTCGTTGTTCTGTAATGAAGATCGATGATCTTCATCTAGCGACTCCAAGTTCAGCAAGTGCTGCTCCATTGGAGCAGTGTCAAGTAATAGCTCAATTGCAGTGCGTAGGGTGGGTATTTCGCACTTGATGGGAAGAGTTTCCTCAACCCCATGGACTAAATGGAATGGCGTGAAACCAATAGCGGTCTTTACTGCCGTTCGATAATCCCATAGCACATAAAATAACATATGATGCCAATTGGTTTTATGTTTATTAACCGTGTGCTGTAACATGGTCTTGAGGACTTTGTTAACTGCCTCGACCTGTCTGTTTGACTGAGGGTAATATGGTGAGGCAAACTCGTGAGAGAAGCCTAACCGAGATGAGAGTTCAACGAAGATCTCATTCTTGAAGTGTTTCCCATGGTCGGAAACAAGTTGGAGTGGTACTCCAAAATGGGATATGACGTGATTAAAAAAAAAACACGTTGCAGTGTTAGCGGTGTTGTTGAAAGCGGGCATAGCTTCGGCCCATTTGGTGAAGTAATCAACGGCGACAACAATGTATTTGTGACCATTACTGGAGGGGGGATTACAAGTCATAAAGTTGATGCCCCATTTACAAAAAGGGCCGGCAGTAATGACAGGGTGGAGAAGAGCGGGGGGAGCTTAGGCTTTGTTGGCATAGAGCTGACATTGCTCACATCATTTCACGGCATGAATGCAATCATAAAACAGGGTAGGGAAAAAGTAACCAGCTCGGATAATATTTTGAGCCATGGATATACCTGAAAGAGTTGGCCCCCATAAGCGCCGCTGTGGCAGTCGTTTAAGACTCTGTCGGCCTCGTCAATAGTCAGGCAACAATCAAGAATGGTGTCAATGCCCCGCCGATATAGGATGTCTCTGATGAGGAGATAGCGGGGGGCCTGATGGTGAATACGCCAACGATCATCTCGTGATAGATGGTTACCGAACTTTTGAGTTCGTAGGTAGACGAGAAGGTTGCCATACCAAGGATCATCAGAAGCGATGTAAAAGAGATTTTCGTCAGGAAATTCGATGTTGATGGGGGCACTGGTGGTGTCGGAGGGGAGGGTCGTGACAAGTTCGGTGAGAATGAGGACCTGCTTACTCTTAGGTGTTGAAAACTCGAGGTCATACTCTTGAAGGATAATGATCCATTGAGCGAATTTGCCGTTAAATTGTCGACAACTAAGAAAATATTGCATAGGGTTGAAATCTGTGACACCCTTTGTGGTGCGAAGAAGAATGTAATGACGCAATTTCTGGACTGCAAGGACAACTGCAAGAGCAAGTTTCTCTTCGTGTTCATACTTCAAGTGTGGTCCTGAGAGGTTCTTACTAACGTAGTAAATGACATGTTCACGATTGTCATCTCTGAGCTGGACGAGGACGCCGACTACTGATACAGCTGATGCTGATACGTAGCGGATGTAGTCACGATTATAGTCAGGTGCACTGATTAAAGGTGCATTTGAAAGCGCTTCTTTAAGATCATCAAAATACTATTGGGCATAGTCGTCCCAGTGGAAAGGTATGTCGTCACGTAGTAAGCGGAGGAAGTCGTGTGCGCATATGGGGTAATCAAGAACAAAGCATCTGAGAAAGTTAGCTTTGCCCTGTAGACTCTGAAGTTGTCGTAAATTCTGAGGGGGTGGAATTTCGGTGACGGCTTTGACTTTGAGGGGGTCTATGGTAATACCGCTTTGGGAAATGATAAAATCAAGGAGGCGCCCTGCGGTGACGCAAAACATGCACTTGAGAGGATTCAAGCGGATGTTGTACTGGCGACACCATTGAAAGATGATTCGTAAATCATCGAGATGCTGGGTGCGTTTCTTGGATCAAGCTGTGATGTTGTCCAGGTAGGCGAGGATGATTTCAGCCAAATCGTGAAAGATGTATGTCATCGCCCGCTAGAAAGTTACACCGGCATTTTTTAAGCCGAAAGGCATGACTCGATATGCAAAAGTACCCCACGGGGTAATGAATGTGGTTTTATACTGATCGGCTGGGTGAATTTGAATTTGGTTATAGCCAGAGAATCCATCCATAAAGGAGAGAGCCTCGTGGCTGGCGCAGTCGTCGATAATTTGATCGATGAAAGGCGTGGGAAAGTTGTCTTTTGGACATGTGTTATTGAGATCGCGAAAGTCTATGTAAACGCAGATAGTGCCCTATTTTTTGTCGACGGGTACAAGGTTGGAAACCCATGAAGTGTAAGCGATGGGGTAAATAAACCCGCCCGTACGTAATTTGTCGATTTCGGCTTTGATAGCCGCAGCTTTAGATGGGTGTAGCGGTCGCTGTTTCTGGTGAACTAGTGTGATGTCAGGCCAGGTGTCAATGCGATGTTTGATAATAGAGGGATCGAGGCTAGGCATTTCTTTGTATGACCATGCGAAAATATCCCTATATTCTTGGAAGAGGGATTTATATGCGACAATTTCCTGAGGAGTGCAAGCAGCTCCAATGATGATTTCTTCGACGATGCCATCTTTAATGGAAATGTCGATTTTGATGGTGGGGGAAATGTTGGCCATATTACCTTCTTCAAAAGCATCGGGGGTAGGAATGGGATTGTTGAACCAATCTATAGGCCCTGATGGGATAAAATCTTTGGTTTCGACCGCGTAAATGGGGTTTTGGTTAGGAGGCATGAGGGCTTCTTGTGGAAGGAAGAGTGAATGATGATGTAGTGCGTCCCAGGGAGAGTCCGGGAATTGTAGTTCTTCGAGTATTTCCTCGTCGAAGAGATCGTGAGGAGTGATCTCGGTGACAGTGTGGTTGCCCCCTGATGAAAAAGTAGAGGGGGCAATGATAGGAGATGATGAGGGTTCACTTGACATAAACCATATATTGAAGTATTGAGGGGTACCCGTGGTGGTTGGGTGGAGAGTGTCCGTAGGGGAATGAGCAGGGGAGTTGGGGGGGTTGTGGGGGTTGTGGGGTAAATCCTCAGAGACATCATTTAAGAACCATGGAGGCATTGGGAGTGCTTCGAGTTCAGTAGAAATGACATGAAGATCCTCGAGTGACGAAGTCATGTCAATTATCGCCTCAGCAGGTCGGTGACGCAGGGCCAATTGATGTTGCATGTATGCAAGGATCATAGGACACTGGTATGTAAAATGAGCCAATGAATCATAGAGACAGCAAGGGCATCTCCTACGTCCATCGATGAAAGGGGTGACATAACGAATGTCAGTGATATTTGAAGAGGACATAGCAGGGCATGGGTTGTTTTGGAAGTTCTAGCGTATAGCCGCTAATGTCTACCGAAATCGTGGCAGTGCTGGGCAATGATGGGTGTAATGGCCATATTTTGAACATATAGCACACACATATTTGGTCCTCAACCCTTTACTACTGGAAGGTTGGGTGGTAGTGGTAGTGGGGGGAGTAGTAGTAGTGATGGATGTTGTGGGGGTTTGATTGGGGGAAATCAAATTATGTAATTCAGGTAGGGATGGGCAATTGTTGGTTTCATGGCCCTCTTTCTCACATAGTGCGCAAGGTGTTGGGATGCATGGAGGAAGTGGAGTGGTGGGAACTTTCTTCTTCCTACTGCCCCCAACTATAGTAGAGGGGGTAGTGAGTATCAGGGTAGTGGGGGTAAGGACAAGAATCGTCATGGGGATTCCTTCCCATGGGGGAAGGGATGGTCGAGGGACCATCTCTGGTGGGTGTAAATACCAAAATGGGATTGCTAACACCATATTAGGTAGTGTGAGCATGGCAGCTACCTGAAAAGCTTCTATACCTGGTGGAGGGTAAAAGAAGGGAATTTGAGTGAGGGGTTGGGGAACTGTCTCCCAGACGAGATTATTCCCTTGAGCGGATGTGGATTCATGGACTGTTGAGGTCGATGAGTGCGTAGGAGGCTCCAGCTGGAGTGGTTCTGTGACTATTGAGACGTCAGGAATGATGGAAGCCTCTTGAGGAGGAAGAGCATCCTCCGTGTGAGTTTCGTTAGATGAGATGACGCATACTTGATTAGCAGGATGAAGGAGTGGTGGTGCTCCATGGTATGTCCCTAATAAGGATGGATCTTTGAAAATCCCAGGACCCATCTCTACGAGTGGATATGCATCTTGGTTGGTGTGAATGTGAGGAAGAATGTTATCAATCTTGGCAGATGGGTTAGGCTCATAATGTGAGACTTGGTCGATGGTCACAATCTTCCCGTTGTGGGGGAACATGATTGTCCGAAAGACGGAAGACGCCACTGCCTTCATAGCATACATGTAGCTACGTCCGAACAAGATATTGTAATTGAGCGGAGCGTCAATAACTTCGATGTCAATGAGAATAGTTTTTCCCCTGAGTTCAATGGGAACATTTTGGAAGATCCCTTCAGGAGATGATGGTCATCCGTCATAAGCTCGTAATGTGATGGCAGAGGGTATGAGTTCCGGGGAACCAAGTTTCTGCCATACTGTTTTGGACATGATGCATGTAGATGCACATTCATCGGTGATACATCGATGAATGGTGATGTTCTGTATTTTTACTGGTATTTGAATAGCGACCAGGGCGAGAAGACGAGGTTCACTATTGTCAAGATCAAAGGTGATGAGTCGAGTATCGGCCAGGTTGACTGCCCCTAAGGTGGAAAGTAGTGATTTCCGTTGCATGGGACAAGTCTGGAGGACTTCCAAGACTGACATGGCAGTTGGGGATTGTGCTAAGTCGTCAACCAAGCTATAGTTATGAGCGGCCCTAGCCTATGGGTTGTGGACATTCCTGCACAAGGGGATGCGAGGGATGCATAGTGGTGGTTCGGTGGAAGGGCGAGGGATCACCAACGGGGGTCCCGTCGGTGTAGGGTTTGTCTCTGGAGAGATAGGAGTAGACTCAGCTGGATACTGACAATTACGTGTTTGCAGAAGGATTTCTTCCTCACTGGTGAGGAAAATTGTACGTTCTGGTGGATTATTGGGGTTATGGTACTGACCCACTTGAGGTGGGGGAGGCTGCATGTCCTATTGGGTGTGTATCACACCTTGATATGGGATAGGATTTTGCATCACGGCGGGAGGGGGTTGTTGCACATATTGTTGTGGTGCTTGCTAAGGGGCAGTTTGTGCAAGGGAAGGGGGAAGGCTCCCAGAGTCTTTCAACCATTTGAAATCAGCGATCTGGGGGCAATGGTGAGTGTAATGACCAAACTCACCACAAAGGGCACAAGGGAAGATGGTTTTAACATTATTCCGCCCTTGGCGTTTGTTATTATTGCCCCCTTGGGGGTTTTGGTTCCCTTGGTTCTGGTTGCCCCCAGTGGGTTGGTTCTGTGGGGGTTGATTCCCGCCTTGACCTGTGTTATTGTTATTCCTGTTCCATCCTTTCTTCTTGGCATTGTTCGACGGATGAGTTGGGTTGGTTGTATTCAACTGTTCAAAATTTTGGTATTGTTGAGCAGCAGTGGGTTGAACAAAATTTACCCGGCATGAGGATGTGGGGGAGCCATGGGTTGTGGAGGAATAGGAAATGGGAAGTAAGGATTTTGTGGTGGTACCAATCCATAAGGTACATAGGAAGGCTTTTTTCTTTCACTAGTACTATAAGCGGATGTTGAGGGAGCACCACTGTTTGTGGGAATAGATGGATGTATGGGGGGTGTCGGTGGTGGTCCACTGATGGGTGGAGGTATAGCAATAGGGTATGGTTGTTGATAAGGTGGGGGGGGGTAATAAGAAGTACCCCCATATGCTAGCGGGTATTGAGGTGTTCCATAGATTGGTGGTGGTTGGGGTTGTGGACTATGGTGTGTGGTGGCACCTATTAGTCTGTCTGCTGAATGAGACATTCCAGGTTTGCCTTGGCCAAATGGCACTGGTTTTGGAAGATCAGGGAGTACTGTGTATAAGTACCCTGACTATGTGTAGATGAGGTCATACTATTGGGCCTTATTGATGGCTTCCTCTTTTGATTGAGGGAAGGTGGAAGCTACATCCTTTCCAAGGAGAGAGACAAGTGATCTAAGAAACCAGTCGATACACTGTTGTTTGGTGGTTTCTGCTTTACACAAACTACGTCGCCTACGCCACTCATGAATGTGGTCAGAGATGCGTGTGGCTGAGGTTTGTTTGAAGTTAGACAGTAGTTCTAGACCATTGTCGTGGCAGATGGGTAATTGGAAGAAAGTTAAAAATGCTTTGGCCAATGACTCAAAGGTCGCATGGGACCCTGATTTTTCTTCAACATACCATTTGGCTGATGGGCCAGTGAGTGTGCGTTGAAATAATTGCAGTCTGATGGAATCATCCATAATGCTATTGGAAAAACACCATAGATGAAAGGTCATGACATGGTTGGCGGGTTCATCTCCTGCCTTCCCTTCAAACTTTGGTATGTCTGAAGAAAGTTTGGTTGGCATTGAAGGCCATGTGGCGTCATGCAATATAGGATCATTGGTGAGTTTGGTGAGATCCGATATGTTGAGAGAGGCCAAATATGGCATCTGTAGTGGGGGGGGAGGGTTAGCTCCGGCCATAGTGTGTTGTGAACCTGACCCTTGATAGGGACTAGGTGGGTTGGTGCTCCCTCCTTGAGAGGAAGTGGGTCCTCTGCTCCCGTGTAAAGGAGAGCGAGTGAATGGATGACCTTGGGAAGTAGACCCAAGTAATGTAGAACCA
>JZKD02S0670021.1:193743-209660 GCA_000966675.3 Picea glauca | reverse complement strand
TTCTTTCTAGTTTGTGTCTGATGTTACATGAACTTATCATCTATTGGTAGATCTATTTTCAAGCTAATGTCAGTAGAGTAGGAAGTGGTCGTATCTTGTTTTGTCCACAGACCTCAGCAAGGAGCAAAAGGATTGGAGCGCAACTCGGAGCATGCAGGGATAAACGTCGATTAAAAGGTACTTCTATTATCCTTCCTTCTCATGCATTAGTATTAGATAGATTTGAAAGGAAGTCAGTGTCTACATTAAGAATTTTTTTGTCTAGGGTTAAGGTCAAGCCTTAGAGGTCGATCTACTTGTCCGCAGGCAGATTTTCCTACAACAAAGGTCTATGAGGTAGTCAAAGTGTGAGATCTCACCCTCAGCGCACCTGGGATTCATTTCTATGGGTTTTGAGAGGTACAGCTATCAACCCGAAGGTAGCGTCATCGTCCAAGGATGAGCTTAGGGTGGTTGCATATACACCCGACAGAAATACTCTAGAGGTTGTGCCTTCCCTGGGACCGAAATCGTGGAGAAGACGAAGGCCTAAAAAGAAAAATCGAGAAGGAGAGGGGTATCGCCCCAAGGCTGAACCAAAGGTACATCCAGCCCGTGAGGAATCTGTAATGCTCACCGATCACTCGAAGTTGGTTGAGACAACCGACAAAGTAAGAAAGAGAAGAAAGGGGAGGGAAAAAGCATTGGGTTCTTCTGTCAAAAATTCCGCTCAAGAACTAGAGCAGGCTCAAATTGCAATAGTCAATCTCTACCAAAGAAAATAGGGAACTGCGACGTCAGTTAGTGGAGAAAAAACTGGGGATATTTTCATTGCAAGGTCATGGGGGAAGCATCGTCTAGATACAAAGACAACTTTGAGAGGCACGATACACAATCATGGAACTACGTGACATGCAGCAGATGGCAGCAACAACAGAGCATAAGTCACCACAAAGTATGAAAGACAAACTGATACAGGATGACCGCATAGGTGAAGCATAGTTAGCGGGTTCTTGATCCACGTTCCATGAGTGTGGCATTACACCTCTTTGCCCTTTCTTTGTAAAATTTTGTAATCTTACGGTGACCGGGCCAGTTAGTCGAATCATCGGAGTTTATTTATTCAAATGTAAATTGAGCCTGGTGGAGGGTTTTCCCTTTTGAGTGTATATATAAAAGAAAAGTTTTAAAGTATTACTGTGAATCAGACGTGTATTCTTCTTTAAAAATTTGATCACGTCGTGAGTTTGTTAATGCTTTTCTCTGTAAAACTTTGACATCGACTTCGTTTATTGAAAATATTTAATCACATGGATAAAAATCCAATTTGAAAGACTATTGGCCACAACTATTGGTGTCGAGAGTCATTTGAGCGATTATTACATCAGGGAAACAATTAGTTCCCTTTTTCCAATATCGAACTTATTCCAAGGTTCGGCAGTTGGTAGTGTTGCTTTTATTTCTCAAACGATTTTCATCACCTTAATCTTCTATCAACGCTGACCTTCATAGGTGAGTCGGGAGAAATATGGGTCGTTGCCTCCTTAAGAAATCTTTCGAGGATGATTCAATAGATCTTTGGCAATATCTATGCCTAGGCTTATTCATAGGGTGAGGAAGGTCTTGAATCTGTCGACACCGATGAAAATGGCGCTCGGCTATTTTTTGGACTTCTTAGGCGATTTTAGTCACTTTAAACTTTTTCTGATGCTGAAACATCCCAAGCAGGTTAGGGAAACTTTTAGATTATTGATTCTTTTAAATGAGGTTAGCCCCTTTTAAATTTAATAAGATTTGTCACATGCCCCAGCAGACTTTTTAAAAATCAAGACATGAAAACATAGAAGTTAAGCACAGGTGGCATTTTCATACTGAAGTAGAAACAAATAGTGCAAGGCCCAAGTGGTACCCAAAAAGGTAGAAAATAAGCCCAGACTTTTTAGGGTGTGTTGAGTGCTCAACACAATCATCTCTCAAATTCATGCAGGAGGACACGAATTTGGCAGAGTCATTTGAGGGTGAGGAGGGGGAAGCAACAAATTTTCCTTTGTTAGGGGCATGTTGGGCTGCATTTTTTAACCTTTTTCTTGCATGGGAAGACTGTACTGGTGAGTGGACAGGGGCAGCTTGGACAATTTGATTAACAGGTGGAGGGGCAGGTAGATACAAGTTAGGCCAGACACGATGTTGGGAGACTGTCGGGTAGACAATCTCTTGCCATCCGTCATTTTCAGGGATTTTAGGTTGTAGTGAAACATGAGGGGGTACTGGGATACTAGGGACCTGTGGGGCTTGGAAGGAAGGCCTTTCATTCCTAGGTTGGAACACTCCTTGCCCAATCCAGTTAAAAGATCCAGCTTGAAATAGTTGGCCTAACTCTTGTGAGTTTGCATCAAAGTGTATAGAGAACCTTGGCCTTCTAGGGCCCCTGCTATTATTTCCTCTTCCTCTATCACCTTGGCCATGGCTACCTCTATTGAAAAAGATCATTCTTGTATGCATTATTGATTAGAAAATAGTTTCTTCAACAACCATACATGAAAACTCTTTTAAATATGAAACAAAGTTTGGCTCAGCAACATATCAGACTCATGCAATCCAATCCATACAAATCGTTTAATATTTGTCAATGAGCAGTGGATGAACAAGCATTATGGGATATGTGAGGGATTGTATTGAGAGAAAAGTGTTAAAATGAGGAGGAATAGATCATTATTACTGCTCACAAACATCAAACAATCAATTGTATCATAAATCAAAACAATATATCATTGTAATTCATCCCTGTGCGATCCTTTAACTGTCATAATACATCATTTATCTTAACTATAATTAAAGTTTAGGAACAAGGAGTGGATAGTGAATATGGGAAGGCGAGGGGAGTTGTAATGTGTGAAAAGTGAAAGAATGGTATGGAAAAGAATAAATATTGTTCGTAAAACTAATTAAGTAATCCATAAAAAAAAACTATGTATTCAATACCAGGATACCAATACCAATTAACAATTCCTATGTGTCAAAACCTGTTCATTGTCCCACATTCAATTCTTCAAAAAAAAATTAATCAACAGAGTCTATAATCATACTCAGAATCACTATGCCTTTCAACAGTCTTATTAAGAGAATACTTGTTTCTTTTCATTTCTTTTCTTTTCATTTAAACAAAATCAAAAGGAGCACACAGTCACATTGCTTCATCTATGTCCAGCATATGTTTCTATAGAATATCAACCACTTCCCATAATTCATAATTTCCAAAATCAAACATAGACACAGGTCTTTCCCGAGTTGAATAGACCTTTTTAAAACTTTCCTGAATTCATTCTTTTGACAATATTAACAAATAAAATTTCAATGAAACCATACTACAAAACCCGTTCTTCATTTCTGATGGTGCAATAAAACAAAACAATGCATGATGTCTCCATAAACCATACACAGTAAACAACCATGTCACAGTCATCATTTTCCCCAACTTGCAATGATCCCAATCGGGACTAATCAAACACACAACAACCACCAACTACAATTGACACCACGCTGTAGGAACACTACAACCAACGCATAATGAAAATAGGCAACCCCTCGATTGTACACCAATTCTCATCCCCAATTACAACTTTCCAACAACCCGATCAAATAGAGATGAGACAATACTCAAAGCCACTATCATAACCACTCAACCAATTTATGACATTCAACAAGATACCCGACAAGAGTGTGACTAGCTGGGGTTATCAAAATCAAGCTCTGTAGCCATGAACACAAGAAATATTCAAGAGTTCACTCGGTCACCAAAACACAGAGAGACTGGAGGTCGAACATATCAAAAATAGGTAGAAAACCTTTGAAACAAGCATGGTGGAACCACAAGATTTTATAACTATCAGCTTGTGTAATAGTGTGACAGTTCAACACCAAGTAGGGTAGGCAACGATGCTGAGGAGAAACGATTCCTCACTGGACAGTAACAAATACCAAGAATGCACAGAGGCATAACCCTCACACTATTCTCAAGAGCCGAACAAATTTATAACAATGCCAATGGAAATGCAGACCCCAAGTATTTCCAAAAACCATAAAGCATACTTCTTGGCATAATGGCCACCCCATAACCAACTGTGTTGATGCCAATATCACAAAAATAAGTCCACGACTAGGTGAATAACCCATGAACATGGATCTGGAAGATACACAGTGACCAAAAGGTAGTTAGAAACATACACAAAAACCCCATAGCACTCGAATACAACCGGATATGGTTACCATAATTATGAGGAGGTGGCCAACAAGGATAAATAGAGAGAAACCCATAACACCCATAACCATACCCAAAACTACTTAAAACAACAGAGAGCCAAATCAATCTTTCCATTTGCAAAAAAATAGCCACACATTCATTCCAGAGAAAATACCCACATGTTTACACATTTGCCCATCTCAGAAAAACACAAACCAACAAATTACCGAGCCACTATTCATTTCATACACAGATAAAAATTCATGGATGGGAAAAAAGAACTATACCTGTAACCAATGACTTTAAAAAGGGAAAGATGGTCGAGCAGTTCCTTCTAGGCTTGAATCTCATATCTTAACCACAGCAAAACCAAATGAAACAATAACCATGCTAGGGTGACAACCCAGTGGGAGAAGTATGGAGTGACATGCATTTACTTCACATCACTTCCATCTTCCTCACATTCAATTTCATAGTACATGACATATAGCCAAAAACCATCCATTAACCAAGCAATTAATTTCATACTTTGAAACTTGCGACATATTACTTGCCAATTGCACCACCACAATCCATATTAACCATTGCCAAAAAACATACCATACCATATATCAAATGTGCCCAATATAACTCAATATAATTCGTATAGCCACAAACATTTCTAGTTAGGATTAATACTAACTTCCTTTTATTTCATTTGCACATAACCTCGTAACATAGTATAGTATAGTTCCTTTCCTTGAATTTGTTCCATAAGTTTCTTTCCATTCCTCTTGTTTCATGTTGTCACTAACATGTGTCTTGTGTAGGTGTAATAGGTAATGAATCATGGTGAGAATATCAAATGTAACAATAGTAATATATGCCACTCATAACATGGAATTTAGAGCTTAGAATAACATAATCATAACATAAAATCCATTATCCATTTGCCATTATGTTGCAAACAAAACCAAGACTGCATCATCAACCATATAGAACCCTGTAAGCAACATCAAAACAATAGCATAAAATGTGTGATAAGACTATCTCCGAGCCTCTAGTCTACAAGGGGGTCCCACCTGCTAGTATTATATATCATTAGCATAGTTTAAATAATAGGATTTAACAATACTTTGCGGGCGAGATTCTTCGTTGTGATTTTGATCGTCAACAAACTAGCGACTCCACAAGGAAATCTGTTTCCAACAGATCAAGAACTTAGAATGTATGGTTTCACGGATCAAGAAGGTATAACCAGAATGATTATGAAACAGGGGGAAGTGAGTGGATTTAATGGAAAAATGACCAGAAATTTGGGAATAACTCATGAAAAATGTTAAGTATGCGAGTGTTTATCCGTGTATGCATAATCATTCAACCAAAATTTTCTCTTGACTTCAAGGAGAAAAAAATTGTTTTCTTGCTCTTTTAACTCTCAAATGGATGAAGAAATAGAAAGAAAAAGCAAGAGATAACCAATTTCTTTATAATACAACAATGAAAGCATATAACAAATTCAACTATGATTTTAGGGGGAACATCGTAACAGTTGTGTAAGCTTGATTGTAATTGACTAACAATACCTTGCAAGAGTGTCACTGTGGTAGAACTAATCCAACATCTTATTCTTGACCAAAATTAAACTAAAAGATGAAAAGCAATAAAATTCATGACAAAATGGAACTGCGAAATTTTAAAACAATAGAAATAAAATGACAGAATTGAAAAAAACAAAAGGAAAACTATTAAATAAAAGCATAATTTAAACTACTATAAGAGAAGAAATGAAAATCAGTGGTGGAAATGAAAACAAAACTATACTACTAATATACAGAAAATCCAAACAGCATTAAAACTTTTCAAGTTGGTTCCATGTAGTGTTTTAAGTGAGAATTGTTAGTGTTGTAGGAAAACAATCGCTCCTATAAATATTTTAGAATGTAAGAGTTAGTACCTGGGACAAAATCAATCTTGAAAGGACCCAGCCATAATTTTTGAAATTTTGAGTGTCTTCCCCTATCAACATGAGATGAATCCCACAACAATACCTTTTCATTGACTTTAAATTTGACATTTTTGACACTCTTGTTGAAATACTTCTTAGCAGTATGTTGTCTCCTTTTTATATTATGCAAGGCAAACATCCTTTTCTCCTCTAAATCTAGGAGTGCATTTATCCTTTGTGAAACATCAAAAGAATTTAATTCTTCGATCTGTATCATAAAACTTAAGGAATAAAGTTCCATCTCAGTAGGCAGGATGGACTCTTGACCATAAACAAGCTGGAAAGGAGTGCAACCAGTGCTTACCTTGGCGGTAGTTCGATTTTCCCAAAGGGCGTAAGTGAGGAGAGTGTGCCATTGACAAGGCTTATCTTCGATGAGCCTTTTGATGATTCTCACTAGATTCATGTTGGTAGACTCAACCTACCCATTCCCTTGGGGATAATAAGCTGATGAGGTGAAATTTTTAACCCCCAGCTAAGCTAAAAATTGGGTCAGCTTTGCAGAAATGAAAACGGGACCATTATCTGTAATAATTTCCAATGGAAGACCAAATCTAGAAAAGATGTTATTTTCAAGGAAATAAATCACATGATCATTTGTCGAGTGTTTAAGTGGGATAAATTCATCCCACTTCATAAAATAGTATGTGGCTATCAAAATAAAAACTTGTCCTGCTGAAGATGGAGGATTAATAGGACCAATAAAATCCAATCCCTACTTTGAAAAAGGAAAGTTCGAGAGGACAGGTTGTAATGGCATGTCTGAAAGGTGTTCTTTCCCAGCAAATTTTTGGCACTTGTCACAAGATCTGGAAAAAACATAAGAGTCACAAAAGATTGAAGGCCAATAGTATCCTTTTCTAATAATATTGAAAATAGTGGTTTTAGCATAAAAATAACCTCCTACATGAATGACATAATTTGAAGAACCATGAGTTTCTTGCAACAGTTTTTGTGCATCCTCATTGTTTACACAGTGAATCAACACACCATCAGCAGATCTTCCAAACAAGAAGTATCCTATAATGACGTATCTTGCGGATTCAAGATGGAGTCTTCTCCTTTGATGAGTGTCTAAGTTGTCTGGACATATTTGGTTTTGTAAGTAGTAAACTAAATTCTTATACCAGGGATGTTCAGACATAGGAAGGATCTGATTATCAATGTAGAATAGTGCTGATAGGGAACTATCATGTTCATCAATTTCTTCACTATTTTCAGCATGTTGAGCTAAGTGAAGGGCTAAGTCACGTCCCTTGATAGTGGTAGAAGTCACGATATTCAAATCATGCTCTTGGATCTTGGCAAGCCAATGTGAAAGCTTCCCTAAAAGATAAGTTTGTGAGAGAAAAAACTTGACAGCAGGTAAAGGGACTTTTACCAACGTATGCTTACCTAAGATGAAGTGGCGAAACTTTTCAACAACTTTAACAAGAGAGAAAGCATGTTTCTCAATAGAAGAATATTTAAATTCATCATTAGACAAACTTTGACTCATGTAATCCACTGGTTTTTCATTACCTTGGTCATCATTTTGCATGAGGATAGCAGAAACTGCTTCCTCGGTGGCATTAATATACATCGTGAATTCCTTCTTGTTGGTTACTATTTATCTGTTTGAGTTTGTATCTTTAACTTGTTTGACCCAGGGTTCATGTCTACTGGGTTCCAACAAAGCCTCTAAAACTATGGGCCCTCTTGGTAAACTAGAAGGAAACACAGTGCACAAAGTGCACTGCGTAGTCTCACCCGAGATAGTCTTAATGGGTGGCGGAAATACTCATGTGTTTGCAACCCAGGATTGAGTGGTGTTGGTGCAAGGGTAGACCCGGGGTTCAACACTACAACAATGCACCAACAAAACCCTAACTATCATCCCTTTCAGCAACACCTACGAAGCAAATGAAGTCTCCCCTGAGGTAGAGGCATAGGTGGTTTCAAGACTCAGGTGTCTACAACCTTAGATGGGACACAGATATGTGATTATATCACTTACAGAACACTTAGCATTGATCATTCATCAATATTCAACCCTATTTATACTTCACATATAGCATAGAGCATCGCAACATTCACTTACATCTAAGGTATTTCAACACTTAGCAACAGTAAAATAGATCAGATCTAGTAGATCAGTGCTAAGCATATTCATACATGCAAGATCTAACATTTACACACATATAAGAAGCATAAAGCATAAGTAGATCTATCTAAATACATCAAAGCACTTAGCAAAATAAGGGATAACCACATCAAGTTGAAGCACAAAGCATAACACACAGATTTACGTGGTTCACCCCCACCCTAGGGCTACATCCACCAACTCTTCTTCTTTATTAGCGTCTTCAATCGGTTACAACAAAGAGCCACCAAAATCCTTCTTTGCATAGGATAGAAGATCTGTGCATCTTGCTAGATCCTTCTTCCTTGTGCTACAGCACAAAGCCTTCCACGACTGCTTACAACGGCTTTCACATAGCTCTACAAGCCTCTTATAGTCATGCACAAAGCACTTACAAACTCTATTAGCACTTAGCTTACATCACATACATCTTTATATATTTCTATATCTTCTGATAGATGCCTAGATATATATTTATACATTACCAAAGTGGGCCTAAGCGTGGGTAAACCCACGGGCCGACATCCCTTTCCCATTACATATTCCCAAAAACCAAAAAGGGGCCCAAAAGTGGGTCGAGGTCCCGTGATCTCCGCTTCACCTTGCGCTCCTCCTTTGACTAGCTATCAAAGTCCCAAAATAGGTCAATATGACCAATATTATCCCAAAACTTGGTCAAGGGCCAATAGGCCCCCAACATGCACCTGTGACTTATCTCGAGTCACTCTGGTCTACACAATTCTACCTCAAACGCCTCAAGCTTGGCTCGAGCTGCTTCGACCTGCTGCTTTGTTGTGGCCTCTTTCTCGATGAATTCTAGGATCACTGTGTCATTTACCGTTCCTTCCAGGCATTGTTCTGTGGTGATGACGACCTGTTCTAGCTCTTCCCCTTGGCTTTCGATGTTGAAAAACAACCGGCATGCCTTGTCTTGCATAGGTTGGATTCATTGAGTGACTTCCATCAATTTTCTCTGAATCATATGGATCTGTTGCTAAAATATTCATTGTTGATGATATCTTTTCATTCTATCTATTGCAGACAGGGCCTTCAGTTGTGCCTGTAGTGTATCCGCATGTTGTTTTGCTTCCTGGAGTTACGATTCTAGCGCCTGTAATTTTGGATTCTCTGTAAGGTTTTCATACATCTGGGAACTCCGGTTACTTAGCTTCTTGCACTCCAAGGAAAGAGATTTTAATCTGTGAACTGCACTGTGAGCAATTGTTTCTCTTTGGTCCCTTATCTTCTGTGGGGGCACTGCACGGATCTCTAGATCAATGATTCACTGCTAGAGCTTCTGGATCACTCCTTCCAATTGTGCCACTTGTTTTGGAACCTGTTCTTATGTCTGTACTTCGATGATTGTCATAGAGAGAAGTTCTCTATTGACCAGTTCCTTTATCTCGAGTTGCTCTGCGAGCAACTATTCCTTGCTTTGTTGTAGCTCTTCTTTCTCTGCATCCCATTTTTCTTGGAGAGAAGTATTTTCTCATTTTGAATTGTTGTGTTGCTCCATAAGAACTCCCTATACCTATGTTAAAGCTTGAGTGGATTGCGTTGTTTCATCTTGAGCCTATCAAAGGCGAGCTTCAACTATATCAGCAATCTGTTGGAGTTGAGATGGCTCATCCCCTCATTTTGGTGTTCCTACTATCAGAGGCATAGTAAAGACTGCATGGCTAGACTATAGTGCCTGCTTCACCCCTTGGAGTTCAATCTCAATACGATTATACATCTTCTCCTACTTCATCTACTGTGTCTCCACTATCTCTAGTGCAACATCGTTCAGGGCTGCAACGATGAAATTGAAGTTGTCGGGAGTGAGGACAATTTGGAACTTAGTCCAGGTTGCTTTTACATTCTTCCATGATAACAGTTTATGGGGAGAAACCTTTCTTTTCTTCGAGGGGTCCTCCTCATCTCTATTTGATATTCCCTTGCCTTTCTTTTGTTTCTTGTATGTTCCTTCTACCTCTTCGCCATCACCCCCTTCATCTGGTGAAATGGAAGTAGTCCTTACAGAGGCATTGTTTACATTGTGAACCTCTTCATCCTTTTTGGTCTTGCTCGGTCAGGGTGTATCCTGCGCTGCTTTGGGACTATCTATATCAGATATCTCCATAGGGTCTGCTGAAATGAGGAGGTCCACTGACCACTCCTTGGTGATTTCTTCCAAGTCATCCTATGTCAGCTTGTAATATTATTGCAACTGTTGTTTGTGCTCATCAGCGTGCGCTATAATATAGATGAAATGGCAGTCCATGTGAATTTCATCAAGGGTCTGAACCTATGGAGTGTGTTCGAGGTTATACGAGGCATATCCTGGATGGTAACCTTCAGCTGGTTGTAATAAGTGTGGAATACAACATTGGATTTCCACTTCTTGTTCATATCACTGGAGTACCACAAGGTACTGAACTTCGTAGCCAAAGGATCAAAGGGGTCGATGTCTGGGAAGGTTTCACCTTCCAACATCTCCCATGCGATGAAAGCGATCATAATGAGAAGCCAACTGAAGTGGAACTCATACCCTTGGTCTTGTGCTTCCCTGCAATCAAACTCTAGTTGGTTTACAAGGTATTGTGCCCAATTCATCTGTACACCCTCCGTGCACTTCCCTGCAAGGTTGACTACGAATCCAGTCACTTGGGTGGGTTGGTTCTTGTGAACTAATTTCCCAGCAATTAGTTGATAGGAGAGGCGCACTATGCCATTCTAGATAGAGGCTACCTTGTAGCCTCACATTCCTTTCTAAAAATTGCCATATATTTCTTTAATCTTCTACGCTAATGCTTTGTCCGTGGTTTTTCCAGGATAAAAATCCTGTGGGTCAGGGCCTTGCATGCTTAAGCCCGTGATCCGATTGATCAACATTGGATCCACTGTTATGCGATGGTTTAACCATAAGTAACCTATGTGGTAACAAGATAGAAAAAACTTGACGCATGCATTCACCTCATGGTGTCTGCCAAAGTGCGGGACCTTCATAACATTTAGCAATGTGGACTGTGAGAGGCTATGGGTCCATGACTAAGGGACGATCTTTGAATTCTTTCCCTTTTTATTCTTTAGTTACTTTTATGGATCAAGCATGTTGTAGACCTTCTTGTCACCGAGCTTGAAGTCACTAAACTTAAACGTTGTAGTCTTGTCTTGTTCTGTGCAAACTGCGCGTATCCCTTTGGGTAGGTATGTCGTGACTAAAGAATACTCGAAGTCTTTGGGCACACTATCCCAATTAATTGCACCACTCAGGGGTGGAATGTAGGCAGGTAAGATGCTCGGGATCAGTTTAGCATTCACAAGATCATCCTTATGCTTAGTTCGTCTCTCATCGACCGGTTGGGACGGTCCAACTCGAGCAATGGAGGGAGATGCTTTCACTTTTCTCGTGGATGAAGACTGTACACCTGTAGATAACCCTCACTTTGACATGGCTCTCTCAGTCATTAAATTGATCAGAACTTCCTCAACAATTTTCTTAGCAGCATTGAGCTCGTCCAACATGCAAGTTCGGGGTTAACTAGAATGGGTTCAGGATTAATTCAGATACTACAATAAAAGAGATGGAAACATAGTGATGATCATTGTGCAAGATAAGATTAATATATGGTCTCAAATTCTTAGTTGAAAAAAGTTTTCTTGGTGCGTGGCACGATGGACTAAATAAGAAATTTGGCAACGGTCTTCTTGCAATGGGTATGAAGCTTCTATTAATGCTGGTATGTCCATTATGGTGCGATCCAACAGTCTGATGACGATTATTTATTTCTTTTATGTCCGTTCAGGGTGGAATTCGAATGGATATATAGGGCACAATGACTATAATGCTTCGCCACGGTGAAGTGCCATAGGTCATTGTTCTGATATCCTGGCGAAGTGCCATAGGTCGTTGTTCTGATATCTTGGCGAAGCTCCCATTCTGCAAGTTTTCTTTTTGCGATGCCCCCTCTTGGGCCTTATATGACTTTTCAATCTTATCCCTCTTATTACTTATCTTTCTACCCTTCTTTCCAGTAATCTTCAACTCGGTCTATCTTTTTCCGTTATGATTCCTATCTTCTTTTATCATAGTCACTGCGCACTGTTGAGGTTCTCTCCTAGGAATCAGGGGTAATATTTATTCTTTGTCTGGGATAGGTACTTCATTCTTCTGGGGGTCTTCCAATGTTCTCGTAGCTTTTACATCAAGGTATCTGGTGTGAAATAGCTTCGATCTGTTCTCCTGTTCTTCAATCCACTATTTGATCCTTCTGGTCATGAATTCTTTTAACTCTTGTTTCTGTTGTTCCAAAACTTCTTTTTCTTCCTTTCGTCTAGCTTGATATCTATCAATCCATGGTTTCCCTAGTAACATGGTAAATAGGGCGATGTCCTCAATTAATTTGATAATCTCAAAATATTCTTCTGGTGAAGTTCCATTGGCATTCATAGATATTTGAGTGAGCTTTCCACATAGGTTTACCAATTTTCCTCTGAATAGTCCTATTCCTACTAATGAAGGAATCATAGCAAGCCTCCCTATAGCATCCCAAGTTCTTTTTGTCATAATGTTTATCTTTGTTTCCTCATCTAGAACACAATCAATTTCAAAGTCCCCTATTCTTACTTTGATGCATTCTTTTTCTTTAAAGATATCTGATAACCTAACATGTCGGTGGTCGTTCAAGGTGTGTTTCATATGTAGTAATACCTTCTCTGATTCTTTCTGAGGTTCTTCTATTTTTGGATCTTCCTTAGGGTTTTCCTGGTTCAGATTCATTCTTTCAAGCCTAGCAATCATTCTAAGGAAATCCAATACTTCATGGTCCATAGCTTTGCAACAGAGACAACTAGGTCTTCTACCAGGGAATTCATTAACCAGATTTCCTGGTTTTCTACAACTGTAACATAGGGTTAATCCTATCTTTCTTTTAAATGATCCCTGACCTCTTATGTACTGTGCACTAGGATCATAGGAGCCAACCTGCAATAAATTCTTTCTAGGATCCTGCATCCATTTATTAGTCCAAACGTTCTTTCTATGCATAG
The DNA here is from genome assembly GCA_000966675.3 of Picea glauca. NCBI lineage: Eukaryota > Viridiplantae > Streptophyta > Pinopsida > Pinales > Pinaceae > Picea > Picea glauca. The sequence continues at coordinate 196,301 of JZKD02S0670021.1, read as the reverse complement.
GTATAACATATCTATCATTATGCTTATCAGATCTATTCATATCAAACCTTATTTCATCTAACAGTGCCCAAGTTTTTAGGCTAGGACACAATCTATCAATCATACCTAGATTCATACTTTAGAAACAAAATTTTCCACTTTTACTTTTACAGAGCACAAAGATTTCAGATCTAGAACTTTTAACTATTCTTACCTTTATCAGAGCACAGAGCTTCCAGATCTTACCTCTTTCAATCAACAAATTCCACTTTTACCTTTCTTGGAGCACAAAACGTTCAGATCTTGCTTCTTTTCTTCAGTATCCACCTCTTTTCTTCTAGATATGACCTTTTTTTCTTGGCACAAAGATTCACAGGTCAAGTAGGATGCTACGCACTAGGGCAACAGATCTATGCATAGAGCTTCCATGGTTTCGATTGAATCTTTGCACAAAGATTCTTCTCCCTTAGTTCCCAGCAACCATAGTTTCAGGTCCCAGCAATGGAACCATTTGTTGGTGTAGGGGAAAACCTGGGGTTTAGCGCACCAACAAAACCCTAACTATTGGCCCTTTTAGCAACACCTACAAAGCAGATGATGTCTCACCTAAGGTAGAGGTAGGGGTGGTTGCAAGACTTAGGTGTCTGCAACCTTAGCTGGGACATAGATCTGTGATTATATCGCTTACATAACACTTAGCGTTGATCATTCATCAATATTCAACCCTATTTATACTTCATAGATAGCACAGAGCATCACAGCATTCACTTAGATCTAAGGTATTTTGGCACTTAGCAACGGTAAAACAGATCATATCAAGTAGATCAACACTAAGCATCTTCATACATGTCAGATATAACACTTACACACATATAAGAAGAACAAAGCATAAGTAGATCTATCTAAATACATCAAATAACTTAGCAAAATAAGGGATCAAGTTGAAGCGCAAAGCATAGCACACAGATTTACGTGGTTCACCCCCAACTTGGGGCTACATCCACCAAATCTTCTTCTTTATTAGCGCCTTCAATTGGTTATAGCACAGAGCCACCAAACTCCTTCTTCACATAGGACAAAAGATCTGCGTAGATTTCTAGATCCTTCTTCCTTGCGCTACAACACAAATCCTTCCATGACTGCTTACAATAACTTGCACTTAGCTCTACAAGCCTCTTATAGTCATGCACAGAGCACTTACAAAATCTATTAGCACTTAGCTTACATTGCATACATCTCTCTATATCTCTATATCTTCCGATAGATGCCTAGATATCTATTTATACATTACAAAAGTGGGCCTAAGCATGGGTAAACCCATGGGCTGACATCCCTTTCCCATTACATATTCCCAAAAACCCAAAAGGGGCCCGAAAGTGGGCTGAGATCCCGTGATATCCACTTCTCCTTGCACTCCTCGTTCGACTGGCTATCGAAGTCCCAAAATAGGTCAATATGACCAAGATTATCCCAAAACTTGGTCAAGGGCCAACAAGTGGAGATCTGAGAAATGTGCGTTGTGAGTCCTATTTTAACTTATCCATGCAATAAACTGTCATTCACGATTGCGTATGAAATATAATCAACTCATTAATTTATCATATCAACAAATACTAAAGATTGTAAAGGAACACATGCATTCAATCACATAACACAGGTTTTACCGTGGCTCACCCCCCCTTCGGATATGTCCACAAATATCTGGCTTTGAAGCTCCTTTATTATAGCAATTCCAAAACTACAACTTCGCGTGCTTTACAAATCTTCTCAGTCATGTCGAGATCTATGGTGAGGCGGACTAGATCGCACCAGGCTCCTTAGCCTACGATATAACCCTCAAGATCCACCCTCCTTACTCATCTCTAGATCAACAACTTACAAAATTAGGTCGTATAGAAAAATATTATGACTAGCTATCAAAATAGGACTCCTCCTCTAGACCCTCTATATCTCATCCGACTCTCGTCTCTATTTCCTTACCATCTCTCCCTATGAGACCAAGGTATCTATATTTATACATTTTTGTCTTGCCAGCCATTACAATGTATTGCAAAAACCCTAACTATTACACACTATTTTCATCATCCCTATGATCATTAATGATGTAAACCTATCTGTTGCCTTCAGAGGGGTCAGTGGCCTGAGTTCCTAAAGAGAGAAGGGAGAAGAACTTTTCCTGAGAAAAGAAGTTGCATTTTCCTATGTAAAAACTTTATAAAAAAGGATGTTCGCAGGTTGCTATATAGGCAAAGTGCGAGAATGACCAATTCTCGCAGGTTGCACTATAGCCAGGGTGCGAACGGTTCGCAGGTTGCACTATAGCTAGGGTGCGAGAATTCCAACACGTGGGAAAAATGAGTGTTTTCTCGAATATTCTAGAAGGAGAAGTTTCTATGGTGAGGTGGCATCCGAATGGTTTGGATATTACTCGCTTTCATGATTTAGTGGGACTAGAAGGAGAAGTTTCTATGGTGAGGTGGCATCCGAATGGTTTGGATCTTACTCGCTTTCATGATTTAGTGGAATCATCCTAACCTCCTCACCTTATCCTCTTCAACTTATAAAAGGAGAGGAGCTCT
>JZKD02S0670021.1:162473-187783 GCA_000966675.3 Picea glauca | reverse complement strand
GGAAAATCCTCTTGTCTCCTGATCATAATCCTATAAGATTACAAATTGGTCTGTGATCCTTGTTGTTGAGTCAGCATTTCCAAGACAGTTGTCGTGTCGTCAATATGTTCAAAAATATGTTCAACCCGGAAAGCATTCTATTGCGTCAGCCATTTCTGCAGTCTTTAAATCCTTCTATTGTGTCGGCCATTTCTGCAGTCCTTAAAGCCTTCTATTGTGTCGGCCATCCCTGAGTCAGTCCTGAATCACTTATTACTCTGATCTACATCAAATCTTGTTACCTGTTTCGTGTCATTAATGTGGGATATATTAAGGCCCTCCTGTGACGAGTCTTTTCCTGTCGACTTCAAATCATTATCTAGGAATTAGACTTAGGAACTATTTGGTACCTTGGAACTTGCATGCCTCAATGGCAGCTTTCCTCGCTTTCAACAGTGGGTTTTCATAATTGACCCCTCATCGGAAGATTCTGCCGAGTGTTCGACTTCAGCTCATTGATTCACATTCGTTGGATTGTACTAGTGTACCTTGGTATTCATTGACATTAATGGTGATTTCCCTTGCACTTGTTAACGGTATACACTAATGACCAGTAATCAAGTGGTTTCTACCATGTTCGACTTCAACACATGTATTCAAATGGTTAGATTCGTACTATAGAGTGGCGGAGATGAAGACTCTGGATATTTTCTGATAGATCCAGGTTGCATTGGAGTATATTCAGTTTACTATTGCATAGATCCACATTGTATGTCTGGTGGCTATGTTCAAATTTGAGTCTTTAACACATAGACCCACAGTGTATTTTTGATGGCTATGTTCAGATTTGAGTCGTATTGGCATGGATCCACAATGTATGTTTGGTGGCCATGACTTGTCTTACTTGACATGGATCTTTTCATGTTGGCATTTATGCTTTGAGTCATTTGTATTCTGAGTATGGGAATGCCTACCTCAGTGATGATATATTATTGTACTGTATTTCCTTGTTTTTTGGCAGGTTTCCGACCGACTGTTCCTTGTTCCCTACACACACTCGACAAAGTATTTCAGCTATCACTCTGTTCTAACTTCATACTTTGGGGGGCTCTCTGTTACACATTATTTTTTTCATACCTATGATCGTTAATGATGTAAACCTATCTGTTGCCTTCAGAGGGGTCAGTGGCCTGATTTCCTAAAGAGAGAAGGGAGAAGAACTTTTGCTGAGAAAAGAAGTTGCATTTTCCTATGTAAAAACTTTATAAAAAAGGATGTTCGCAGGTTGCTATATAGGTAGAGTGCGAGAATGACCAATTCTCACAGGTTTCACTATATCCAGAGTACAAACAGTTCATAGGTTGCACTATAGCTAGGGTGCGAGAATGCCAGCACATGGGAAAAACGAGTGTTTTCTCGAATCTTCTAGAAGGAGAAGTTTCTATGGTGAGGTGGCATCCGAATGGTTTGGATCTTACTCGTATTCATGATTTAGTGGGATCATCCTAACCTCCTCACCTTATCCTCTTCAACTTATAAAAGGAGAGGAGCTCTCATGGAGAAGGGGTTCTTAGCTTTTGTGAGGTTCTTCTTGTTCTTGAGCTTTGATTGGCTTGGAATTATTAGCTTGGCTGGAGTGGCTTTAAGATTTGCTTTGTCAAGATAGAGTGTATCATATATATGGTCTCAGAATCCTTGGAGCAAGAAGTGTGTGGGGAACGAAGGACAGTAGGAAGGGACCTTACGACATCAAGGCAATGGTTGTAAGTTTCTCTTTCAATTAATATGATACAGTAATATGTTTCTTTCCCATAAAGTTAGATCCACTTTATTATATAACTCCTTGATCATATGTATAGATTAGCTATTGGATATATTTTTTGCTTTCACTTTGGTTGGTTTGTGTTGTTTTGATCTTGACCGCACAAGAGCGCTAGAGCGAAGCAAGGAACAACAGAGACCAAGGAAGCAATTACAGGGTACATATCTTCTTCTCACTTCCAATTTAATTCAATAGTTAGATCTAGGGAAAGCTGTATATTCTATTTTGTTTTGTTCTAGATCCAGGTGGATCTAGGGAGATCGATTTGTGTCCGCACTCATGGATTTATCCAATAACACTAACCCTAACGTCGTTAGGTCTTCCATGCATGCACGCGTTCTTCTCTTCCTTCCATCTATTGCTTCCCTCGTGCATGCCTTATTTTCCAAAACAACCTTTATTTCTGCTCTGGCCTACTTCTAGCGGGCCCCCAACACTAATATGTGGCTCGTCCTGATCCACCTAACCTTTGTGAGCTTCGTCGATTTCCCTGGTGATCACCTGGAACTTCTCCCTGAGCTCCGCTACTTGCATTTGAGCTTGCGTGGTCTTCTCCTAGAGTGCATCTACTGTTTGTACTGCAATATCTTAATTGATCAACCCTACACACTTTTCCTGGGTGTTATTACATAAATCCATAAGTGCGGACACTAACCAATCTCCCTAGATCCACCTGGATCTAGAAAAAAGCAAGACATAACATGACTCTTTCCCTAGATTCTAACCATTGAATTAAATAGGAGGCAAGAACAAAGAACATACCTTATTATTGATTCCTATGGTCTTTGTTTCTCCCGCTTCACTCCAGTGCTCTCGTGCAGCCAATACCAAGACAAAACAAACCAACCAAAGTGAAGAAAGCACAATCTATTCAACATTCAATCTATGTATATGATCAAGGAGTTATACAATAAATTGGAAATAGCTTTATGGGAAAGGGACCTGATACTGTATCATATTAATATAAAGTAAAGATTACAACCTGAGCCTTGATGTTGTAAACTTCCTTTCGATGGCCCTTAGCTCTGACACACACACTTGCTCACTTGCATGAAGAAGATCAACTCCTTTGGATAAACTTGCTGGAGTCTCCAAGCTGCTGTAGTTTCAGTCCTTCACACAATTCTTTCACCAATTCTCCAATGAATCTTGCTTAACCTTTTCCATGAGAATTCCCTCAATATGTAGGAGAGAATGAATTAGTTACTTGGATAAGAATGATCCCAAAATATCAGGGAATCCAGTACTAGGATAATCATTCAAATGCCATCTCATCCTTCTAGAAGATTCCCTTCTAGAAGCATCGAGAATTCATCTTTTTCCTTACTTTAGAAAGAGTTCGCACCCTAGCAGTTCGACACAGTGTGAACTTCTCGCACCCTAGCTTAAGGTAGCCTACGAGAATCATGCATTCTCACAGGCAAATATACTAGCAGCCTATGAACAGTCTTCAAAAATGAGTTTTCTGGAAGAGATGAAAATAACTTTTTCTAAGGAGAAAGTTCTTATGAAGAGCCTGAGTACACCATCATCAATACATCATCATGATGACCAAAATCATGGGTAACACTAGGTCTATGACATATATGTCTTGGCTTCCTCTGCTTGTGCAATGAATTCTTCTATTCGCTCCTGGAGTGGTTCCATCTGAGCCTGGCACTCCTTTTTCTGCATTTGCAGAGTGGTCAGTCCTACCCGTAGTGTCTTCATATCTTGCACCCATTTGACGCATTCTGTGATGTACATTATCTTCTGCCTCTGCTTGAGATCTTGGATAGTTGCAATTATCCTTTCTTATTCCTTGTCCCACCGTTGGACTTGTTGAACCTCTTCTAGCTTCATCCAAAGTTGTGTTTCTTTGTCAAACAGGTCGAATGCTACATGGACCTATCGTTCTATCTCCTGTATCTTCTCTGTTGCCTCCTGCTTCCTTTTCTCCCTCACCTCTGGTGGAATGGTAGGTGTGAGTTGATCATGGATATTCTCGATCTCCTGCTGATATTGATCGATTTCCTACACAATCTGATCAATCTTCTATGTTTCTATGAGTTCGTCCCTCTGCGCAGTATTTGGAATCTTCTCATAAGTTCCGACCACTTTTTCTTCCAATCCGTTCACACGTTCCCTCTCTTCTTGGGTCTTAAGCTTGGCCTGCTCATATATCAATTCCATCTTGTCTCATTTATCCTTTACCTATTGTAATTCAGCTATGACTATGAGTTCACAATACTGTACCTCTTGGGTAACACTGACCTGTATTTTATGTAGAGCCTTGGATGGTATCCATGGAAATACCAATTGTAATTGAGCTAAGTCCTTTAGGGGTGTCTTCCCCACGATCTTGTCCATGTGTAACATGCTGGGTGTAATGTGAAACGTTGCACTCAGTTGCAGTATTATGTGGACTGTATCCAATTCACTTGCTTCAGGTTCTCCTCGTGTCTGTGATGTTGATGTCCCTATTTCAATGCTATTGTCAGATGCCTGTTCTTCCCCTATTTTCTTGAGGAATTGGCACATGTTTTCCATCTCCTCTTGAATTATGTCCCTGTGGTGCAAAACATTCTCAAAATCCTTGGATGTCTGATCCTGGACCAATTGGGCTATCATTTCTACATCATCCTCTGTGATTGTGTATTTTGTAGGTGTTCTATGCACCTTCATATTCTTGCGCACAACCCCCATCTGAGTAGTTTCTCGCTTAGTCAGGTCTGGTTCTTGTGGGTTGGGACTTGGTGTAGTCCCATGCACTGCCTCGTCCTATTTTTGTTGTACTTGGGGCGGTTGCATATGATTTTTCTTCCCCTTCTGGGTTCTTGTATTAGATGTCCCTTATTTCATATGCTTTGGCTTAGCCTAGCCCATCCTTGGTTTCTTGGGCACTGTGACCTCTCGGGGATTTGTTTCTTCCTACCCTTCCTGTTGTGTCCTTTTCGCCACTTTAATGAGCAAAAGAAGGACACTTACAAGTCCAGTTGGGTCTATTGAATAGGACAGAAGTTAGTGTATGAATCAAATGACTCAATCACATGAATTGAATAAACAACTAAGATAATAACAACTAAAGAAACAAAACTACAATGCATAATGAAATTAGAACCAAAATCGATCAAACAATTGACCAATATTCATGCCACCAATGGAGAAATTATATTAGTGGGCAAACACCAAAAAGAAAGAGAGACGTATGGATCCCCTCTTCCTCCAAGGGAGGGATCTTGAATCCCCTATGTGAGAGCTCTTCTTATAAATGGAAAACTAGAAAGTAAATGGTGAAGAAATCCAAGCTTATTCCCTCAAGAGGTGAGGTGAATAGCTTAATGAAATGATGCTAGTATGCTCCAAGAAGGAAAGAGGTTCCTTGTAGGAGAATAGAGGTAGCATAAAAATACAATGAGATTCTTAAATTCATAGTGCACCCATGGCCTCATTTTATAGAAAATATTTGACGCTATCCAACCGGTCTTTAGTGTCAACAAGGGGCCCTTTAGGGCACCCTTAGGTATGTGACCATCCCCCCACTCGGATTCAGTTCGGATTTGAGAGTCAAATCGACTTGGGAGCTGAATCAGAAGTGGGTGAAAGGCCAACAAGAACCATAGATGCATTGTTCTTAGGTGTGAGTGGTTTTTTGCATACACAGTCACACATTGAGCACATGTGCACTTTTCCTGGGTTTTTGACTTGATCATGTGCATGCACTTCCTTTAGATTCTAAGCGCATGTCAATTTTATAACTAATTGTATAGTTTTTGTGCCCTTTGGAAATGCGTTTTTAGGGCTATGAATGAACTAATAGGTGTTTGGAGATGCTGGATTCCTGTGACCATTTGCGGACAAAATTTCAGTGATAACATATGCCCCCTGATGTGTGAGGTTAGGAGCATACGTATAGCCAAAATACATTAATGTTTCTTCTTCTGAGAGTGCCATTGTAAGAAAGGGTGTTGATAGGAACTGCAAGAGACATCCATCGGAGAGAGAGGGGAAACTATGGGACCCAAACCTTTCTCTAGGTGTGGGAAAATAAAAATTGTATACAAACGAGGCGGGCATGCCCCATCCTCATGTTATGTAACTAAAATGTGTAAGATAGTAACTGAAGTTATATGTTGATGTAGATAACTGCAACACCCTCCAGGGAGTTTTGATAATGGCAGATGACAATTCTGATGGTGAACACACTCTGAAAAGAGGCGATGACACCTGTAATAAGGGTTGATGACTCACAGGCATTGGTGGCCTAGAAAATTTCAGAGGTCTTCGAATAGTATAAAACAACTACAATAGTCGCAAAGTAAGACCCACCGTAACATGAGATTGTGTTGGATTCGAATTTTTATGGGGGTCAACGATAGCAGGGTGTAATGATGGTTCTCCCTGTGTCGCCTGAGACTCCTCATTGTAAAGGTAATGAGAGTCAAGATACTGTCCCCCGTCTGGAAACTATGCTGATGTCGACAGAAAGGGAGACGTGAATCCAAGAAGAAAACGGCTTCATGAAATCCACTAGATGAGATTAGGAAGTAATGAGGAACATGGATGAATTCAAGATGCGGTGAGACTCAAGACTACCCTTGGTTGGGGATATATGTGAAGTATGAGTGGAAGCAATTGTGAAACTAGATCTAGTGTCAGGGGGGTTAGCACCACCATTTTTCTTTCCATTTAGAGTCAGTTTTGAGTCATGTTATGACCCATGCATCCAAACATGTGAAGTCAGGTATGTAGCACTGTGAGGTTGAAGTTAGCAAATGGTTGGTTGGCCCTTGTAAATGGGAAGGGGTGTCAGAGTCGAGAATTGTATACGTGGTATGGATATTTCTTTTCCAGAAATTTGAATCTCGTTAAGAAACTAGTATCTATGTGCCCAGGTCAAGTCAAGTGGTTAATAGAGGTTGCATCGGCAAGTACAACAATTATTATCAGTTCATCATGAAGTCTGAGGGAATGAAAAATCGCAGTGTTCGTATTATGCATGCCCAACAAGCCTTTTCACCTGCATCCTACACGCGGGGATTTGCCATGGACAACCTGTAACTCGACTTGGAACATCTCATCGCCATAAATTCATTGTCCTCCAACATGATTTCCCCTCCTATTGAAATCATTATAAATATCAAATGCTCGACATTCCCTCCAGTCATAAAACCAGGCCTAAACTTTGTTCGCAATTTCCCTTGCCAGTCCAGTTTGTTCAGAACCTTTCCCCCCTGTGTGTTCATTTGATACACTGTGCACAGAGTATACCTCGGTCGTGCAATGGTGGATTCTCAGAGCATAGGGAAAGGCACGTGGAGTGACAAAAATGCAAGGTTCGAGCCCCAAAGGGATTGGGATTCATTCTCACCTACGATAGGGATTCCCAAAGACATGAAAGGAACCATTCTTTCACCTAAAGAGAGGACCAAATCAAGTTGCAGAACAGCTGAAGCAGAGAAATTCTCATAGGAAAGGAATACAAAAAGAGCCCCCTCCTCCCAACAACAAATGCCTCGGAGGAGGGGTAGGCCGAGAAATAACAAGGAGATCATGAAAGCTCGGATCATAGAAGAACCGCACATCGGATTGATAGCTGAAGAACTACTCAGACACACCATCTAGCTAGAACCTGTTGGAAAATTGAGCCACGAGGATAGGAATAGAACAAGAAAAGAAGATGTCATGGGAGAAAATGAGCAAGCTCCATCTCAACAGCTAAAGCAAGCAAAGATAACTATTTCCGAACTCTATCAGGAAAACATGGAATTAAGGCGACAACTAGCGACAAAGACCACGAAAGTGTCAGCTGCACAAGGTCACGAAGGGAATGTGGTGTTGGCCCTTGACCAAGTTTTGTGATAATCTTGGTCTTATTGACCTATTTTGGGACTTCAACAACCAATCTAAGGAGGAGCGCAAGGAAAAGCTGATATCATGGGATCTCAGCCCACTTTCGGGCCCCTTTTGGGGTTTTGGGAATATGTAATGGGAAAGGAATGTCAACCTGTGGGTTTACCCACGCTTAGGCCCACTTTTGTAATGTATAAATACATATCTAGGCATCTATCGGAAGATATAGAGAGATAGAGAGATGTATTCAATGTAAGCTAAGTGCTAATAGATTTTGTAAGTTCTCTGTGCATGACTGTAAGAGGCTTGCAGAGCTAAGTGCAAGTTGTTGTAAGCAGTCGTGGAAGGCTTTGTGTTGTAGCGTAAGAAAGAAGGATCTAGCAAGATGCACAGATCTTCTGTTTTATGCTAAGAAGGATTTTGGTGGCTCTGTGCTGTAACCGATTGAAGACTCTAATAAAGAAGAAGAGTTGGTGGACATAGCCCCAGGGTGGGGGTGAACCACGTAAATCTGTGTGTTATGCTTTTTGCTTCAACTTGATGTGGTTATCCCTTCTTTTGCTAAGTGCTTTGATGTATTTAGATAGATCTACTTATTCTTTATGCTTCTTAAATGTGTGTAAATGTTAGATCTGGCATGTATGAAGATGCTTAGTGTTGATCTACTAGATATGATCTGTTTTACTATTGCTAAGTGCTGAAATACCTTATATCTAAGTGAATGTTGCGATGATTTGTGCTATCTAGGAAGTATAAATAGGGATGAATATTGATGAATGATCAATGCTAAGTGTTATGTAAGTGATATAATCACAGATCTATGTCCCAGCTAAGGTTGTAGACACCTCAGTATTACAACCACCCCTGCCTCTACCTCAGGTGAGATTTCATCTACTTTGCAGGTGTTACCGAAAGGGTTGGTAGTTAGGGTTTTGTTGGTGCGTTGTTGTAGCGCTGAACCCAGGTCTGCCCCTCCACCAACAAATGGTTTCATTGTCGAGACCTAAAACTATGATTGTTGGGAACTAAGGGAGAAGAATCTTTGTGCAAAGATTCAATCTGAAACCGTGGAAGCTTTGTGCATAGATCTATTGCCCTAGTGTGCAACATGCTACTTGACCTGTGAAGCTTTGTGCCAAGAAAGAAAGGTCAGATCTACAAGAAAAGAGGTTGATACTAAAGAAAAGAAGAAAGATCTGAATGCTTTGTGCTCCAAGAAAGGTAAAAGTAGAATTTTATGATTGAAAGAGGTAAGATCTGGAAGCTTTGTGCTCTAATAAAGGTAAGAATAGTTAAAAGTTCTAGATCTGAAAGATTTGTGCTCTGTAAAATTAAGATAAGTGGAAATTTTTGTTTCTAAAGTATGAATCTATGTATGATTGATAGATTTTGTCCTAGCCTGAAAACTAGGGCACTGTTAAATGAATGAAGGTTTGATATGAATAGATTTGATCAGCATACTGATAGATATGTTATACCTATGCATAGAAAGAACATATGGACTAACAAATAAATGCAAGATCCTAGAAATAATTTATTCCAGATTGGCTCCTATGATCCTAGTGCACAATACAAAAGAGGTCAGGGATCATTTAAAAGAAAGATAGGATTAACCCTATGTTACAGTTGCAGAAAACTAGGAAATATGGCTAAGGAATGCCCTGGTGGAAGATCTAGTTCTCTCTATTGCAAATCTATGGACCATGAAGTATTGGATTTTCCTAGAATGATTGTTAGGCTTGAAAGAATGAATCTGAACCAGGAAAACCGTAAGGCGGATCCATAAATAGTAGAACCCCAAAAAGAATCAGAGAAGGTATTACTACAGATGAAAGACACCTTAAATGACCACCTACATGTTAGATTATCAGAGATATTTAAAGAAAAAGAATGTATCGAAGTAAGAATAGGGGACTTCGACGTTGATTGTGTTCTAGATGACGAAACACATATAAACATTATGATAGAAAGAAATTGGGAATCTATAGGGAGGCCTACTATGATTCCTTCATTAGGAGAAATAGGACTATTGAGAGGAAAATTGGTAAACCTATGTGGAAAGATCACTCAGATATCTATGAATGCCAATGGAACTTCGCCAGAAGAAGATTTTGAGATTATCAAACTTATTGAGGAAAACGCCCCATTTACCATGTTACTGGGAAAAACTTGGATTGATAGAAATCAAGATAAACGAAAGGAAGAAGAAGAAGTTTTGGAACAACATAAAAAAGATTTAAATGAATTCATGACCAGAAGGATCGCATAGTTGATTGAAGAACATGAGAACAGATCGAAGCTATTTTGCACCAAAGACCCTGATGTCAAAGCTATGAGAACATTGGAAAACCCCCAGAATATTGAAGTACCTATCCCAGAAAAAGAAGAAATATTACCCCTGAGTCCTAAGAGAGAACCTCAACAATGCGCAATGACTATGCTAAAAGAAGATAGGAATCAGAACGGAAAAAGACAGACCGAGTTGAAGATTACTGGAAAGAATGCTAGAAATATAAGTAAGAAGAGGGCTAATATTGAAAAGTTACAAAATGCCCCAGAGGGGGAATCGAAGAAAGAAAACGTGCAGAATGGGAGCTTCACCAGGATATCAGAACAACTACCTATGGCACTTTGTCATGGAGAAGCAATATAGTCATTGGACCTGATATATCTATTCGACTTCCACCCCGAACTGACAAAAAATCAATAAAGATTCATCATCAGACCATTGGACCACACCATAATGGATAGACCAACATTAATAGAAGCTTCATACCCGTTGCAGGTAGACCGTTGCTGAATTTATTATTTAGTCCATCGCGCCATGCACTAAGAATTTGAGCCCACATATTAAGATGATCTTGCATAGTGATCATCATCATGTTTCCTTCTCTTTTATTGTAGTATCTGAATTAATCTCAAACCTGATCTAGTTAACCCTGAGCTTGGATGTCAGATGAGCTCAGCGTTGCAGAGAAAATTGTTGAGGAAGTTTTAATTGATTTAATGACTGAGAGAGCCATTTCGGAGTGAGGGTTATATACAGGTGTACAATCTTCATCCATGAGAAACGTGCAAGCATCTCCCTCCACTGCTCGAGTCAGACCGTCCCGACCGGTTGATGAGAGGTGAAATAATCATAAGGATGATCTTGCGAGTGCTACACTGATCTCGAGCATCCTACCTATCTACATTCCACCCCTGAATGACACAATTAATCAAGATAGTGTGCCCAAAGAATTTGAGTACCCTTTAGTCATGGCATACCTACCCAAAGGGATACGTGCAATTCACGCAAACCAAGACAAGATTGCAGCGTTGAAGTTTAATGACTTCAACCTCAGCAATAGGAAGGTCTACAACATGCTCGCTCCATACAAGTACCTAACGAAGACAAAGGGAAAGAATTTGAAGATCATCCCTTAGTAATAGACCCATAACCTTGCACAGTCCACATTGCTAAATGTTATGAAGATATCGCACTTTGGCAGACACTAGGAGGTGAATGCATGGTTCAAGTTGTTGCTATATTGTTACCATAGAGGTTACTTAGGGTTAAACCATCACATAACAGTGGATATGATGTTGATCAATCGGATCATGTGCTTAAGCATGCAAGGCCTTAACCCACAGGATTTTATCCTGGAAAAACCAATGATAGATCATTAGCGCAGAAGATTAAGGAAATGTATGGCGATGTTGAGAAATTAACATGAGGCTATAAGGTAGCCTCTATCTAGAATGACGCAGTGTGCTTATCCTATAAACTATTTGCTGGGAAATTAGTTCGTAAGAACCGACCCACCCAAGTGACCATATTCGTAGTTGACCTTGCAGGGAAGTGCACGGAGGGTGTACAGATGAATTGGGCATAGTACCTTGTAAACCAACTAGAGCTTGATTACAGAGAATCACAAGACCAAGGGGATGCGTTCCACTTCAACTGGCTTCTCATATTGATCACTTTCATCGCATTGGAGATGTCAAAAGGTGTGACCTTCCTGGACATTGAGCCCTTTGAACCTTTGGTTGCGAAGTTCAGTACCTTGTGGTACTCCAGTGATATGAACAAGCAGTGGAAATATAATGTCGTATTCCACACTTGTTACAACCAGCTGAATGTTTCCATCCAGGCTACGCCTCGTATAACCCTGAACACACTCCACAGGTTTAGACCCTTGATGAAATTCAGCGCAGACCGCCATTTCATCTATATTACAACGCGGGCTGACACGTACAAACAACAACTACAATCATATTACAAGCTAATGGAGGATGACTTGGAAGAAATCACCAAGGAGTGGTCAGCAAACCTCCTCATTTCAGCAAACCCCGTGGAGATCTCCGATATAGATAGTCCCGAAGGAGTGCAGGATACACCCGGACTGAGCAAGACCAAGAAGGATGAAGAGGTTCACGATGTAGATAGTGCCTCTGTAAGGACTACTTCCATTTCACTAGATGAAGGGGGTGATGGAGAAGAGCTATAAGGCACAGACATGCAACAAAAGAAAGGCAAGGGAACATCACATATAGATGAGGAGGACCCCTCGAAGAAAATAAATGTTTCTCCCCAGAAACCGTCATCACAGAAGAACGTAAAAGCAACCTGGACTAAGTTCCAAACTATCCTCACTCTCGACGACTTCAATTTCATCATTGCAGCCCTGAACGATGTTGCGCTGGAGTTAGTAGAGACACAGGAGACAAAGAAGGAGAAGATGTATAATCGTATTGAGATTGAACTCCAAGGGGTGCAGCAGGCACTACAGTCTAGTCGCGCAGTCTCCACTATGCCTCTGATAGTAGGAAAACCAGAACCAGGGGATGAGCCAGCTCAACTCCACCGGATTGTTGATACAATCAAAGCTTGCCTTCGACGGGCTCAAGAAGAAACAATGTAATCCACTCAGGGTTTAACATAGGTACAGGGAGTTCTTATGGAGCAGCACATCAGTTCAGAACGAGAAAATATTGCTCTCCAAGAAAAATGGGATGTAGAGAAAGCAAAGCTACAACAAAGCAAGGAACAATTGCTCACAGAGCAAATCGAGATAAAGGAACTGGTCAACAGAGCACTTCACTCTGTGACATTCATCGAAGAATAGACAGAAGAACAGGTTCCATAGTAGGTGGCACAACTGGAAGGAGTGATCTACAAGCTCCAGCAACGAGTCATCGATCTAGAGCTCCGCGCAGTGCCGTAAACTCCATAGGAGATAAGGTACCAAAGAGAAACAACTACTCACTGTGCAGTTGATAGATTAAAAGATATTGCCTTCTAGTGAAAGGAACTAAGTAATATGAGTTCCTAAACATATGAAAACCTTACAGATAATCCAGAATTATAGGCATTGGAATCGCAACTCTAGGAGGAAAAACAACATGTGGATACACTATAGGCACAGTTGAAGGACCTGTCTGTAGTAGATAGAATGAAAAGATCTCACGAACAATGAATAACTCAGTAGCAGATCCATATGATCTAGAGCAAAGTGATGGAAGTCACTCAATGAATCCAACCTATGCAAGACAAGGCATGCCTATTGTTTTCTAACATCTAAAGCTAAGGGGCAGAGATAGAACAGGTCATCATCACCACAGAACAATGCCTAGAAGGACTAGTAAATGACGCAGTGATCCTGGAATTCATCGAGCAAGAGGCCTCAACAAAGAAGTAGGTCAAAGCAGCTTGATCCAATCTTGAGGTGTTCGAGGCAGATTGAAAAGACCAGAGTGACTCGGGATGAGTCACAGGTGAGTGTTGGGGGACTGTTGGCCCTTCACCAAGTTTTGGGATAATCTTGGTCATATTGACCTAGTTTGGGACTTCGACAGCCAGTCCAAGGAGGAGCGCAAGGTGAAGCCGAGATCACGGGATCTCGACCCACTTTCGGGCCCCTTTTAAGTTTTTGGGAATATGTAAGGGGAAAGGGATGTCAGCCCGTGGGTTTACCCACACTTAGACCCACTTTTGTAATGTATAAATATATATCTAGGCATCTATCAGAAGATATAGAAAGATAGAGAGATGTATGTGATGTAATCTAAGTGCTAATAAATTTTGTAAGTGCTCTGTGCATGACTGTAAGAGGCTTACAGAGCCAAGTGAAAGTTGTTGTAAGCAGTCGTGGAAGGCTTTGTGTTGTAGTGTAAGGAAGAAGGATCTAGAAAGTTGCGTAGATCTTCTATCATATGTGAAGAAGGATTTTGGTGGCTCTTTGTTGTAACAGATTGAAGATGCTAATAAAGAAGAAGAGTTGGTGGACGTATCCCCAGGGTGGGGGTGAACCACGTAAATCTGTGTGTTATGCTTTGTGCTTCAACTTGATATGGTTATCCCTTCTTTTTCTAAGTGCTTTGATGTATTTAGATAGATCTACTTATGCTTTGTGCTTCTTATATGCGTGTAAATGTTAGATCAAGCATGTATGAAGATGCTTAGTGCCGATCTACCAGATTTGATCTATTTTACTATTGCTAAGTGCTGAAATACCTTATATCTAAGTGAATGTTGTGATGCTCTATGTTATCTGCGAAGTATAAATAGGGTTGAATACTGATGAATGATCAATGCTAAGTGTTCTGTAAGTGATATCATCAGAGATCTGTGTCTGAGCTAAGGTTACAAACACCTGAGTCTTGCAACCACCCCCGCCTCTACCTTGGGTGAGACTTCATCTACTTCACAGGTGTTACCAAAAGGGTCGGTAGTTAGGGTTTTGTTGGTGCACTGTTGTAGCACTGAACCCCAAGTTTGCCCCTACACCAACATGTGGCATGGTTGAAAAGGAATCTTAGAGAGGCACAAGACACTATTGTACAATTTCGAGAGGTGCAAAGGTTAGTGGAAGAAAGGCATATGGGACATCCTAGAGAAGGAGAAGCGGATGAAAAGGAAATCCATGTGGCTCTCGCCGGCACATAGAAAGAGAAATTTTAGCAGGTGTCATTTCTTCTTGGAAGTTTTGAGTGATACATTTCTCTAAAGTACACTACGATTTTGATAACAACTGCAGAAATCAAACAGTTGTTTACTACACGGATTTCTCCAGCAAATGATCGTATGACAGAAAGTGACGTCGTTATTACAGACAACAAGCTCTTGATAGACACCTATTCGCTAGGATACCTGATAAAAAGAAAGCATCGACACATATTTCTCCAATCAGAACCTGACCGATGATCAGACCCCATGGCGAACCTGAAAACAGTCATCAGTGGGCAGGCGTGATTATTGCCTATTTTTGGATGGTATCATGCGAAGAGTCTCTGACGCATGTTGCTCGGTTATCCTAGTTTAGTGTTAGCAATTAGAAAGCAGTGTAGCCCAAGCGACGTCCTTATTTATATATTTCATATTTTTTATGTAAGCCAGGTTAGTTGGAAAATTGTGTACATGACTGCTTTTGTATGTAATCTAAGTTTTTGACTGAAATTTAATGCAAAGGTCCTGTGACTTGATGAAAATATTCTAGTTGTAATAGTTGGATGTATTGTGCCTCTCTCTTAGCGTATGTGTTTCCTATTATCTTTATTTCATATCTTTTACTCTCTATTTTGGAACGAATTATCGAACCTATGGATTCGCTGTACAAAGCCCCTTGTTCGTGCCACTTAGAAAAAATGCTTTCCTCCTAAGCTAACTTCAAATTCACCCACAACGACGCTCCTAAGCTACTTCCTGTATTTTCTCCTACCACATTACGGTTTTACACTTAATACTATTTCTTGCCTAGCCTTATCCTCTAAAGTCTGGTCATTGAGTCATTTATCTTTGTCATTTCCTCAAATTGACTCCATAGCCCAAGTATTACTTTCTTGCGCCAATATAACCATAACCCATCATATTAAAGGTGTTTAAATCTAGCCATTATTTCCAAAGTCATATCCTTCACAGAGACCGCGTCGTTTTCGAGAGATCCCTCTCTAGATCCGAAAGGCTAGTTTCGGGTCTCAAATATGGTTGAAAAAGTTACCTTCGTCATTTGTTTATCAGCTGAACAGATTTACAGAGTGCTAATATTCTGGCGTCATTGTTGAGGATGAAGTTGAAAATATTTTCCCTAGGAGAACAAAAAACGTTGCAGTTTGACCCCTGAGGGTAACACAGGTACAAACATCCATACATGTTGAAACCCTTACCTTGGCGACTCCAATCCAAATAGAATAGTAGCTTCAAGTCACATAGTTCATGAAACATGACTCCAAAGAAGATTTACATGAGAGTGAATCCTGACCCAAACCGCTCGCAACCTGTGTACAACCTCGAGAAAATTCTGCGCAAGACTAGAGAGAAGGCATCAGACTCATTCTACTACCTAGACAGAAGCCCATCCTTGCCAAAAGACATTGCACAGAGCATTAATGATCTTGAGTTTGACACCTTTTTCAAACAGACTCTATTCAGGTCAAAGTCTGAAACCAATTTGGATGAGACTATTTTCACCCCGAAAAAATTCCAAGCCCTTGTATCAAATAATATCCCTCGAAATCTGAATCCCCCTACGGCTTTGGCCACTAGATTCACTCCCCTCATCCTACCAGCCCAATTACATGACTTTCCTCATAACTATAACCAGAGAATCAGACTCTACGACGCTGAGGGAAATGTTTCCGCTCAAGGGCACCTATACTGGTTTAATGACTTCGTCAACTTGGAGGAGATAGACTACGTAGATGAAAAAATGAGGCTTTTTTAACAAATCCTTTTGAGGGATGTAATAAAATGGTTCAAATCCCTCCCGCCTGTGAGAATTCGGGACTTTGCCACATTCAAGATGTCGTTCCTAAATAAATGGGGGGATAAGAAAAACCCTTTGGAGTTGCTGACTCAATACAATAACATGAAGAAAGCACTGGAAGCGACATTACCGGAGTTCTCATCTCCGTTTTTGAAGGTGTACAACTCCATCCCTGTAGAAGTAAATCCCCCCCCCCTCCTCAATGCTATGTAGTTGTGGTATGCAGCTTCTTTTGACAGTGAATTTGCTCTGTTGCTAAGAGAAAGAAGATTGACAAGTCTCAATTCTATAAAGAGTAACGTTGTCGAAGCTGAAGTCAACATGATGGCATGGAGGAAAATAAAACCAAGGTTCAACCGAGGCAACAAGAGACTCCAGGGAGATACACAATCATCGATGTCGCAATCCTCAAATGACAGATTCGACATGATGATGAGGACCATGGAAACCTTGATGGAGAGAATGTCCATGGGAAACAAACCTATTGCCTGAGAACAAAACGACCCACAACCCAGAAATCAAAATCTCTGGAGGGGTCATATCCCTCAAATCAAGAAGCGGGATCAAGGTGACCAGCAGAAAAGACCTCCTCTCTAGAAAAACTATGCATATGAGGATTTCGACCAGACTTTCGACGACCTAATGCATTGTTGCGATGACAAAAACCCGTGCATTTTTTGAGAAAGAGCGAGCATGATCAGTATATGAGAAGAAATGAACACTTCACATTAGAAACCAACGATGGCATGATACTCAAAACAAATGATGCACCGTCTTGGGAGAGGGAAGAGTTCAGGAAAGGATATCAAAATGCCATCATGCAGTTCCAAAGGAAGTATAACCTCTGAAGAAAAGATGTACCTACTGAGACGCAACAAATGAACTCTATAAAAAAAGCATACGACAGATACACCTTCCATGAGCCAAACAGGACTAGAAAGCATGACCAAGGACATGAAAGAGAAATCCAAGTCAATGGAGGAGATCCCCAAGAAATCCCTAGAGACAGGCTAGGAGACGAGCAAAAAAGAGGTAGAAAAAACCTGTTCCCCTTTTAATTTTGAAAACGAAATGGCCAAGATAAAAACCTTTGTCCCGTTCAATGAACTTATTATAAAGGGTGAGTATCGGGAACAAATCATTAAAATGTTGAAAATGGGAGGGACTCCCGATACTCTGAATATTCAAGATGATCACCCCTCCATCCTTTTTGGTCCGCATGTTGAAGAGACAAGCGATGTCGAAGATGTCCTTCCATTCTATGTCAATTTGAAGATAAATGACCTAACATTGCATAATGCCATGCTTGATTCTAGTGTGTCACACAATCTCATGCTGAAGGTGATCATGGATGAATTGGGTTTAGAGGTCACTAGGCCATACAAAGACCTTTTCTCCTTTGATTCGATGAAAGTCAAATGTTTGGGCCTTATCAAAGACCTAGTTGTATAGTTGGCTCAAATCCCCACTAAGAACATGGTCATGGATGTATTCATTGCAGATATCCCCCTGAAATTTGTCATGATGCTATCAAGATCATGGGCTGTGAAGATGAAAGGTACGTTACAGATGGATATGATGTACGCCACTATCCCTGTTTTTGGCCATGACAGAAGGTTGTACAAAGAAGTGTTGCTGAAATACATGGTAAGTAGCAAGACACAACCACACAATCATCCTATATATGCAATCGACACCAAAATAGGTTCTTCTATATTCTACAACGAACTAAGTTTTGAAGAAGAAGAACTGACGACCAGCATAATAGCTTATGAGAAAACCATGCAGGAAACAATAGAGTGCGCCGACCCGAAAGACCACATGGAAAATGGGGTGTGGAACATGATTTTCGATGGCTCAGTCAGCAGAGAAGGATTTGGGGCCAGTATATGGGTGAGCCCCGCTGAAGCAAGCACAAATTTGTGTTCGTACAAGCTCGCGTTCGAATGCACTAACAACATGGCTGAGTATGAATCGCTAGTATTGGGCTTGCAAGTTTTGAAAGAATTGGGCACGCAAAGGATAGAATTGCGCATATATTCCGAGATAATCATAAATCAGGTAAAGGGTGTGTATTATACCAAACACCCTAGGCTAAGAGCATACAGAAATTTGGCTTTGGACCTTCTCGAAGGATTTTCAGAGTATGACCTAGCTGTTATCCCCGGAGAACAAAATCATATCGCTGATGCGTTGGCCACCTCAACCTTAGTTTTCAAGATCCCCATTCTTCCAGATAAAAGATACAAAATCGAGGTCAAGCACAGGCCAACAGTACCTAACAACATCAAACACTAGCATGTGTTTGACGATGACAATCAGGTGGAAAGATTCCTCCCTATGAGCGACGAGTTCGCTAACACAAACATCAATGGAGAATACTACGGCGATGAAGATGAGAGTGCAGATGCACATAGTAATGATGACCCTTTCCAAAACCAGATCACAGGAAGGGATATAATACAATTGAAGAACAATATTATTCCAAAGGGGTTGGTGTTGCTTGAAAAGTTGTTCGACGAAATTGATGGGGCTAAGAACCCCAATATCACCACAAGAAAAGAAGACGTGGAAGACTGCAACATCGGGACTGAAGAAGATCCGAAGATGGTAAAATTATCAAATACACTCACCCAGAGGTCAAGGAGGACTATGTAAATCTCATGAAATATTTTCTAGACGTCTTCACGTGGAGCTACGATGACCTAAAAGTGTATGACATGAAGGTGATCCAACATGTTATCCCTCTCAAGGAAGATCAAAAGCCTTTCAAACATAAGCTGAGATGGATAAACCCCTTGTTACTTTCGTTGATCGAGAAGGAGGTAAAGAAGCTTTTTGATGCTAAAATCATTGCTTCTTTGATATTCTCGAAGAGGATAGCTAACTTAGTATCCGTAAGAAAGAAAAGTGGCGAGATAAGGTTGTGCGTAGATTTCCGAAATTTGAATAAAGTGTCTCTCAAGGACCACTACCCCCTTCCCAAAATGGAATACATCCTTCTAAAGGTAGTGGCATCTCAAAATATGTCCATGCTGGATGGCTTATCGGGATATAACCAGATAAAGTCCACCCAGACGACAGAGAGAAGACAACCTTCACTAGTCCATGGGGAACCTTCATGTATGTTAAGATGTTGTTCCGCCTAATGAATGTTGGTGCCACCTTTAAGAGGGAAATGGAGATCACGTTTGTTGATGAAAAGGATAAATTCATCATGATTTATTTGGATGACATCACAGTGTATTCCAAATCCGAAAAATAACATCTCGAGCATCTAAAAAGGGTTCTCCAGAAGTGCAGAAAATTTGGCATATCACTAAATCCAAAGAAACTGCATTTCGCAGTGGAGGAGGGGAAGCTGTTGGGGCACATCATTTTCAAGGAAGGCATTAAAATATACCCCAACAAGGTTTAAGGGATCTTGAATATCTGCACCCCGTGCAGTAAAAAGGAGGTGCAATTCTTCCTAGGAAAGGTAAAATTTTTGAGGAGATTCATGCCAAACCTAGCAGAAATCATAAAACATACAAATTGCATGCTCAGGAAGGGAAACAAGATTAAGTGGAACCTAGAGTCCAAGAAGTGTTTCGAATATATCAAAGTGGCACTAACTAAATATCTCGTGCTAGCCATCCCAAACTTTATGAAAGATTTCCTCCTTTTTTCATTCACCTTAGAACACACTTTTGTCAGTGTACTGTTGTAGAAGGACGAGAAGGATTTCGAGAATCCCATAGCCTATTTCAGCGGGATGTTGCATGACACTCCACTAAGGTATGAAATTATGAAAAAACAAGTGTATTCCTTAGTAAAATCTTTGAAATAATTCAGGACATACATACTGCACTCCCATGTCATTGCTTGTGTACCCAACAGTTCAGTAAAGGATATGCTGACTCAACCTAACCTGGAAGGAAGAAGAGGAAAGTGGATAGTAGCCATGTTAGAATATGATCTTGAAATCAAGCCTACAAATCTGGTCAAAGGTCAAGGTCTCACGAAATTGATGGCGCAATCAGACTGTGACTTTGTAGGAATGAACTTTATTATCGATCTGTCGGAATGCCCTCAAGAAGAAAAAGTTGCACAGGTGCCTCAGCAGTTCATTGATTCACCATGGTATGTAGACATCATATATGTGTTGGAAAATCTCCAGGCCCCTCCAGGCATGAGTAATACTAAGGCTATATTCCTCAAGCTTAAATTGATTAAGTTGTGCATCTTGGACAATTCACTTTATTGGAAACACCTTGAAGGAATACTATTGATTTGTTTTTTGGAGGATGACGTGAGACAGGCCATACAGGAATTTCACAGAGGCGACTATGAAGGGAACCATTATTGGAAGACCACCATGCACAAGATCTTGATGGTGGGTTATTACTAGCTGACAATCTTCGCTGACATATATAAAAAGGTCTCCAGCTGCCATGAATGCCATATTTTCGATGAGAGGAGAAAGCTACAGCCCCTACTGCTAAAGCCAATCGCAGGCGAAGAACCTTTCATGCAGTGGGGTCTAGATTTCATAGGAGAGATAAATCTGCCATCCTATGCATAGCAAAAATGGATACTCATGGCCATCGACTATTTTATGAAATGGATAGAGGCGATCCCCACAAAGCAAGCTTTCGACGCGGTCATCATCCATTTCCTGGAAACCAACATCTTGTCAAGGTTCGTGTGTCCCATTAATATCATAACAGATAATGTGGTCGCTTTCAAGTCTAAGAATATGGAGAAGGTCTATCAGGATTATAACATAACCCTGGGGAATTCCACGACATACTATCCACAAGGAAACGGGTTAGCGGAATCCTCTAATAAGAGCCTGACCAGGATCATCAAAAGAATTCTGCAAGACAATAAGAGAGCCTGGCATAATAATTTTATCTACGCATTGTGGGAAGATCAGGTCACCACCAAGAAGTCTATATCGACGTCACCTTTCCAGATCGTTTATGGCGTAGACATGATTTTCCCCACTTCACTAGGACCGCCCGTTAGGAAGCTTTTGCAAGAGCAGGAAGTCAAGCCAAATGATGCACAAAGAAGGATAAACCAGCTAATTCACACGCAACAAGAAAGGGAGTAGGTGTATAACTGGTCCCAGCTACATCAAGAGAGGATAAAGAAAAATTTCGACAAACATTCCAAGAAGGAGGATCTGCAGGTAGGAGATTTGGTGCTAAGATGGGACGCGAGAAATGAAGGAAAAGGGAAACACGGAAAGTTCGACCACCTTTGGACAGGTCCTTTCAAAATCAGCGCCTACTATAGAGACAATGCTTATTTCCTGGAAGGATTAAATGGAGAATGTCTTTGTTGGGGGCCTATAAATGACAGGTTCCTTAAACATTACTTGATGAAATAAAATCCAGTTAAGGCATTTTTCATTGTAAATAGTCATTTTATTTTTGCGTCAAGTTGGTAGGTCAGCAGGAAATTGAAGCTCGAAGTGAAGGCCCCAAGTTTATTCTGACATCTTAGAAGCTGTGTCGATGAGTCTAGTTTGTTTTTTGTCTATCATTTATATTTCTTAGTGTCTAGAGGTCGAATAAATCCCAATGGTCAGGCACCTAGTCTATTTTTCTTTGCTACCTCACAGGGAGGATAGCATGCCCGTTGGAGCCAGTTGTTAGCACCGCCATTTTTCTTTCCATTTAGAGTTGGTTTTGAGTCACGTTATGACCCATGCATCCAAACATGTGAAGTCAGGTACGTAGCACCGTGAAGTTGAAGTCAACAAATGGCTGGTTGGCCCTTGGAAATGGGAAGGGAAGTCAAAGTTAGGAATTGTATAAGTGGTACGGATATGTCTTTTCCAAAAAATTGAATCCTGTTAAGAAACCATTCTCTATGTTCCCAGGTCAGGTCAAGTGGCTAATAGAGGTTGCGTAGGAAAGTACAACAGTTATTATCAGTTCATCATGAAGGTCAAGGGAATGAAAAATTGCGGCATTCGTATTATGCATGCCCAGCAAGCCTTATCAGTTGCTTCCTACATGTGGGGATTTTCCATGGACAACCTGCAACTCAACTCGGAACATCTAATTACCATAAATTCATTGTCCTCTAGCATGATTTCCCCTCTTGATCGATTCGTTATAAATCTCATATGCTCGGCATTCCCTCTAGTCATAAAACCAAGCCTAAACTTTGTTCGCAATTCACCTTGCCAGTCCATATTACTCATATCCTTTTCCCCCTATACACTGCGCGCAGAGTATACCTTGGTCGCGCCATGGCAACTTCTCAGAGCACGGGGAAAGGCACACGTAGCGGCAGAACTGCAAGGTCCGAGCCCCAAAGGGACTGGGATTCATTCTCACTTGCGGCAGGCATTCCCAAAGATGTGAAAGGAACCATTCTTTCACCTCCAGAGAGGATCGGATCAAGTCACGGAACAGCTGAAGAAGAGAAATTCGTATAGGAAAGGAAGACAGAAAGAGCCCCCTCCTCCCAACAACAAATTCCTCGGAGGAGGGGCAGGCCGAGAAATAACAAGGAGATCATGAAAGCTCGGATCACAGAAGAACCGCGCGTCAGATTGATAGCTGAAGAACTACTCAAATGCATCATCCGGCTAGAACCTGCTAGGAAATCGAGCCGTGAAGAGAGGATAAGAACAAGGAAAGTGGATGTCATGGGAGAAAATGACAAAGCGCCATCTCAACAACTGAATCAAACAAAGATGGCTATTGCCAAACTCTATCAGGAACGCATGGAATTAAGGAGACAACTAGCGACAAAGACCACAAAAGTGTCAGCTACACAAAGTCACGAAGGGAACATGGCATAGTTGAAAAGGAAGCTTAGAGAGGCACAAGACACTATTGTACAGTTGTGATAGGTGCAAATGTTAGTGGAATAAAGGCATACAGGGCATCCTAGAGAAGGCGAAGCGGCCGAAAAGGAAATCTGCATGGCTCTCGCCAGTGCGCAAAAAGAGAAAGTTTAGCAGGCGTTGTTTCTTCTTGATAGTTTTGAGTGATACATTTCTCTAAAGTACACTACCATTTTGATCACGGTTGCAGAAATCAAACATTTTTTTACTACGCGCAGTTCTCCAGCAAATGATCGCTTGACAGAAAGTGAAGCCCTTATTACAGAAAACAAGTTGTTGACGGACAGTTGTTCTCTAGGATACATGATCAAAGGAATACAACGACCCATATTTCTCCACATCAGAACCTGATCGAAGATCAGACCCTGTGGAGAACCTGAAAATAGTCATCAGTGGGCAGGCGTGATTATTGCCTATTTTTGGACGGTATCATGCGAAGAGTCTCTGGCGCATGTTGCTCGGTTTTCCTAGTTTAGGGTTAGCGGTTAGAAATTATGGTAGCCCAAGCGGTGCCCTCATTTATATATTTCATCTTTTCGATGTAAGCCAGGTTGGTTGGCAAATTGGGTAGATGATTGTTATTATATGTAATCTGATTTTTTGTCTAAAATTTAATGCAAAGGTCATGTGACTTGATGAAAAGATTCTAGTTGTAATAGTTGGATGTATTGTGCCTCTCTCTTAGAATATGTGTTTCCTGTTATCTTTATTTCATATCTTTTACTGTCTATTTTAGAACAAATTATCGAACCTGTGGATTCGTTGTACAACGCCCCTTGTTCGCACCACTTAGAAAAAACGTTTTCCTCCTAAGCTAACTTCGAATTTGCCCGCAATGACACTCCTGAGTTACTTTATGTATTTTCTCCCGCCACATTATAGTTTTACACTGAAGACTGTTTCTCGCCTAGCCTTATCCTCTCAAGTTCAGTCACTGAGTCATTTATCTCTATCATTTCCTCAAATCAACTCACTAGCCCAAGTATTACTTTCTTGCGCCAAAATAACAAGAACCTATCATATTAAAGGTGTTTAAATGTAGCCATTGTTTCCAAATTCATATCCTGCACGGAGACTGTGCCATTTCTGAGATATCCCTCTCCATATCTGAAAGGCTAGTTTTGGGTCTCAAAGTTGGTTGAAAAAGTTACCTTCGTCGTCTGTTTATCAACCGAACAAATTTATGGAGTGCTAACATTCTGGCATTGTTATCAGGGATGAAGTTGAAAAGCTTTTCCCTGGGAGAACGACAAACGTTGCAGTTTGACCCCTGAGGGTAACAGAGGGACAAACATCCATACAGGCTGAAACCCTTACCCTGGCGACTCCAACCCAAACAAACCAGTAGCTTCAAGTCGCACAGTTCTGGCTCTAAAGAAGATTTACACTAGAGAGAATCCTGACCCAAACCCCTTGGAACCTTTGTACGAACTTGAGAAAATTATGCACAAGACTAGAGAGAAGGTGTTTGACCCATTCTATTACCTGGACAGAAGCCTTTCCTTGCCAAAAGATAGTGCACAGAGCATTGATGACCTTGCGTTTGACACCTTTTTCGAATACACTCTATTCAAGTCGAAGTCAGAAACTAGTTTGGACGAGACTATTTTCGACCCAAAAAACTTCCAAGCCCTAGTATCAAATAATATCCCTTGAAATATGAATCCCCCTAGGGCTATGGCCACCAGATTCTCTCATGTCATCCTACCGGACCATTTACATGACTTTCCTCAGAACTATAACCAAAAAATTAGACTCTACGATGGTGAGGGAAATGTTTCCGCTCAGAGGCACCTGGACTAGTTTAACGACTTCGTCGACCTGGAGGAGGTAGACTACGCAGATGAAAAAATGAGGATTTTTGCACAAAGCCTTTCAGGGGATGTAAGAAAATGGTTCAAATCCCTCCGACCCATGAGCATTCAGGACTTCTCCGCATTCGAGACGTTGTTCCTAAATAAATGGGGGGATAAGAAAAACCCTTTGCAACAGCTAACTCAATACAATAACATGAAGAAAGCATTGGAAGAGACAGTGCAGGAATTCTCGGCTCGATTTTTTAAGGTGTACAACTCCATCCCTA
>JZKD02S0670021.1:147406-162420 GCA_000966675.3 Picea glauca | reverse complement strand
CCCCCCCAAGTGCTACGCAGTTGCGGTACGTAGATTCTTTCGACAGTGACTTTTCTCTGTTGCTAAGAGAAAGAATATCGATGAGTCTCGATGCTATAATGAGTAACATTATCGAAGTTGAAGTGAACATGATGGCATTGGGGAAAATAAAATCGAGGTTCAACCAAGGTGACAAGAGAATCCAGGGAGATACACATTCGTTGACATCATGATCCTCAGATGACAGATTCGACATGATGATGAAGACCATGGAAAATTTGATGGAGAGAATGTTCGTGGGAAACATACCTATTGCCCAAGAACAAAATGACCCATAACCCAAAAATCAAAATCTCTATAGGGGTCAGATCCCTCAAATCAAGCAGTGGGATCAAGGTGACCAACAGATGAGACCTCTTTTCCAGAACAAATACACAGACGAGGATTTCGACCAGACTTTTGACGACAAGATGTATTGTTGCAACGACAAAAACCCACACGTGTTTTTGACAAAGAGCGAGCATGATTGGTATATGAGCATAAATGAAGACTTCACATTGAAAACTGACGATGGCATGATACTTGAAACAGATGAGGTGTCATCTTAGGAAACGTCCCTCCGTTCTATGTTAGTCTAAAGATCGATGACCTAACCTTGCATAGCACCATGCTTGAATCTAGCTCGTCACACAATCTCATGCTGAAGGTGATCATGGATGAACTGGGTTTAGAGGTCACTAGGCCATACAAAGACCTTTTCTCCTTTGATTCGAGGAAAGTCAAATGTTTCAGCCTTACCAAAGACCTAGTTATTTCGTTGGCTGAAATCCCCGCTAAGAACATGGTCATGGACATAGTCGACGCAGACATCCCCCCAAAATTCGGCATGCTGCTATCAAGATCATGGGCTGCAAAGATGAAAGGTACATTGCAGATGGATATGATGTATGCCACTATCCCTATTTTTGGCCATGACAGAAGGTTGTACAGAGAAGTGTTGTTGAAACACATGGTAAGTATCAAGACGTAGCCGCACAATCATCCTATATATGCTATCGACACTGAAATAGATTCTTCTATATTATACAATGACCTGAGATTCGAAGAAGAAGAACTGACGGCCAACACAACAACTGACAAGAAAACCACGCGGGAAACAATAAAGTGCGCTGACCTGAAAGACCGCGTGGAAAAAGGGGTGTGGAACATGAGTTTCGATGGCACAATCAACAGAGAAGGATATAGGGCTGGTATATGGGTGAGCCACCCTGAAGCAAGCACAAAGTTTTGTTCATACAAGCTCGCGTTTGAATGCACTAACAACATGGTTGAGTATGAAGCGCTAATATTGGGCTTGCAAGTTTTGAAATAATTGGGCACGCAGAGGATAGAAGTGCATGAAGATTCCAAGCTAATCATAAATCAAGCAAAGGGAGTGTATCAGACCAAACACCCCAAGCTGAGAGCATACATAAATTTGGCTTTGGACCTTCTCGAAGAATTTTCAGAGTATGACCTGGCTGCTATCCCTAGAGAAAAAAATCAGATCGCCAATGCGTTAGCCACCTCAGCCTCATTTTTCAAGATCCCCATTCTTCCAGATAAAAGATATGAAATAGAGTTCAAGCACAGGACAGAAGTGCCTAACAACATCAAACACTAGCAGGTGTTTGACGATGAAAAACAGGTGGAAAGATTCCTCCTTATGAGCGACGAGTTCGCTAACACAAACTTCAATGGGGAATACTGCGACGATGAAGATGAGAGCATAGATGCACACAGTAACGACGACCCTTTCCAAAACCAGATCGTGGGAAGGGATATAATACAACTGAATAAAAATATTATTCCAAAGAGGTTGGTGCCTCTTGAAAAGCTGTTCAACGAAAATGATGTGGCTAATAACCCCGAGATCACCACAATCAAAGAAGACATGGAAGACTATAACATCAAGACACAAGAAGATCTGAAGATGGTAAAATTATCAAAGACACTTAGCCCAGAGGTCAAGGAGGACTACATAAATCTCATGAAATATTTTCCAAATGTCTTTGCATGGAGTTATGATGACCTGAAAGTGTATGACACGAAGGTGATCCAACATGTTATCCCTCTCAAGGAAGATTAGAAGCCTTTCAAACAAAAGCTGAGATGGATAAACCCCCTGTTACTGTTGTTGATCGAGAAGGAGTTAAAGAAGCTTTTCGATGATAAAATCATTGTTTATTTGAGATGCTCGAAGTGGGTAGCTAACTTAGTACCTGTAAGAAAACAATCAACGAGATAAGGTTGTGCGTACATTTCTGAAATTTGAATAAAGCGTCTTTCAAGGACCACTACCCCCTTCCAAAAATGGACTACATCATAGGAAAGGTAGCGGGATCTCAAAAGATGTCCATGCTCGTCCTTCTACAATAGTACATCGGAAATAGTGTGTCCTTCTGAGGGGAGATTTAGTAAGTTCCACATAACCCTGGGGCATTCCACGACATACTATCCACAAGGAAAAGGGTTAGTGGAATCATCGAATAAGAGCTTGACCGGGATCATCAAAAGACTCATGAAGGACAACAAGAGAGCCTAGCATAAGAAGCTTATCTACACAATGTGGGAAGATCGGCTCGCCACCAAGAAGTCTATATTGACATCACCTTTCCAGATCATTTACGACACAGACATGATTTTCCCCACTTCATTGGGACCACCCGTCAGGAAACTTTTGCAGGAGCAGGAAGCCGAGCCAAATGATGCGCAAAGAAGGATAAACTAGCTGATTCACATGCAACAAGCAAGGAAGAAGGTGTATAACCGGTCGCAACTCCATCAAGAGAGGATAAATAAAAATTTCAACAAACATTCCAAGTAGGAGGATCTATAGGTAGGAGATTTGGTGCTAAGATGGGATGCAAGAAATGAAGAAAAAGGGAAACACGTAAAGTTAGACCACCTTTAGATAGGTCCTTTCAAAATCAGTGCCTACTGCAGAGACAATGCTTATTTCCTAGAAGGATTAAATGGAGAATGTCTTGGTTGGGGGGCTGTAAATGGCAGGTTCCTTAAACATTACCTGATGAAATAAAATCCGTTTAAGTCATTTGTCATTGTAAATAGTCATTTTATTTTTGCGTCGAGTCTGTAGGTCAACAAAAAATTGAAGCTCGAAGTGAAGGCCCTAAGTTTATGCTGATGTCTTATAAGATGTGTCGATGAGTCTAGTTTGTTTTCTTTCCGTCATTTATTTTGCTTAGTGTCTAGAGGTTGAATAAATCCCAATGGTTAGGCACCTAGTCTACTATTCTTTGCTACCTCACAGGGCGGATAGCATCCACGTTAGAGCTAGTTGTTAGCACCGCCATTTTTCTTTCCATTTAGAGTCATTTTTGAGTCATGTTATGACCCATGTGTCCAAACATGTGAAGTAAGTATGTAGCACTGTGAGGTTGAAGTCAGCAAATGGTTAGTTGGCCCTTGGAAATGGGAAGGGGTGTCAGAGTCAGGAATTGTATACGTGGTATAGATATGCATTTTCCATAAGATTGAATCTCGTTAAGAAACCAGTATCTATGTGCCCAAGTCAGGTCAAGTGGTTAATAGAGGTCGTGTCAGCAAGTACAAGAGTTATTATCGATTCATCATGAAGGCCGAGAGAATGAAAAATTGTGGCATTCATATTATGCATTCCCAACAAGCCTTATCACTTGCATCCTACATGCGAGGATTTGCCATGGACAACCTACAACTCGACTTGGAACATCTCATCACCATAAATTCGTTGTCCTCCATCATGATTTCCCCTACTGGTTGATTCTTTATAAATATTAGATGCTCGGGATTCCCTCCAGTCATAAAACGAGGCCTAAACTCTATTTGCAATTCCCCTTGCCAGTCCATTTTGTTCAAAATCTTTTCCCTCTGTGTGATCGTTCAATACACTGCACGTAGAGTATACCTTGATCGTGCCATGGTGGCTTCTCAGATTGTGGGGAAAGGCATGTGGAGTGGCAGAACTGCAAGGTCCAAGCCCCAAAGGGACTGGGATTCATTCTCACCTGTGGCAGGCATTCCCAAAGACGTGAAAGGAATCATTCTTTCACCTACAGAGAGGACCGGGTCAAGTTGTGGAACAACTAAAGCAAAGAAATTCCCATAGAAAAGGAAGATGGCAAGAGCCCCCTCCTCCCAACAATAAATGCCTCGGAGGAGGGGTAGGCCGAGAAAGAACAAGGAGATCATGAAAGCTCAGATTGTAGAAGAACCATGCATCATATTGATAGCTGAAGAACTACTCAAACATGCCATCCATCTAGTACCTGTTGGGAAAGAGGATTTTGCGAGAGAAAATGAGAGAGCACCATCTCAACAGCTGAAGCAAGCAAAGTTGGCTATTGCCAAACTCTATCAGGAAAACATGGAATTAAGGGAACAACTAGCGACAAAGACCACGGAAGCATCAGCTGCACAGGGTCATGGAGGGAACGTGGCATGGTTGTAAAGGCAGCTCAAAGAGGTACAAGACATTATTGTATAGTTGTGAGAGGTGCAAAGGTTAGCGGAAGAAAGGCATACGAGGCATCCTAGAGAAGGCGAAGTGGCCGAAAAGGAAATTTGTGTGGCTCTCGCCAGCATGCAGAAAGAGAAAGTTTGGCAGGCGTCGTTTCTTCTTGGTAGTTTTGAGTGATACGTTTCTCTAAAGTACACTACGATTTTGATAACGATCTCATAAATCAAACAGTTGTTTGCTTAGCACAGTTCTCCAGCAAATGATCGCATGACAGAAAGAGAAGATGTTATTATAGACAACAAGCTCTTGACAGACACCTGTTCGCTAGGATACCTAATCAAAGGAATACATCAACACATATTTCTCCACATTAGAACCTAATCGACGATCAGAACCCATTGCGAACCTGAAAACATTCATCAGTAGGCAGGCGTGATTATTGCCTATTTTTGGATGGTATCATGAGAAGAGTTTCTAGCGCATGTTGCTCAGTTTTCCTAGTTTAGGGTTAGCAATTAGAAAGAAGGGTAGCCCAAGCAGCACCCTCATTTATATATTTCATCTTTTCTATGTAAGCCAGGTTGGTTGGCAAATTGGGTAGACGACTGCTATTGTATGTAATCTGAGTTTTTGACTGAAATTTAATGCAAAGGTCCTGTGATTTGATGAAAATATTCTAGTTGTAATAGTTGGATGTATTGTGCCTCTCTCTTAGCATATGTGTTTCCTGTTATCTTTATTTCATATCTTTTAATGTCTATTTCTGAACAAATTATTGAACCTATGGATTTGTTGTATAACACCCCTTGTTCGTGCTACTTAGACAAAACATTTTACTCCTAATATAATTGTTAGGGTCCTAACCCGCACATAGGTAGAATAATATATTCGAATGCAATAAAGGTCAATATTAATAAGTCCTTACAATAAAATAGAATAAGGTGGATGCAAGAAGACCTAATAGAAGCTTCCGCTTCTAGAAGGATATTTCTCTAGATGCTTCTTTTGATAGACATATTTAGTATAAATAGGAGTCGATGGTATGAGAACGCTAGTTTGGATATTATTGTAATAGAGCTCTTTTCAAATGGAGGTTGTCCCCTCTAAGAGGCCCGTGAACATTGCTTTCAGAATCAAAGTGTTATTTCTGTTGTTATTCTTATATCATTCTAGTGCTATTGTGGTGATTATTCTTGTTATATTGTTGTTATTCTACCATTTCTAGAATTTTATTTCTGTTCTGCATACTTTTTATATCTGGTATATTACAAGTGGTATCAGAGCACTTTCCTTGGCAGAAATTGTGGGTAAATTGTTTTTCAGGGTAGAGACGTATTCCAGCGTCTTTAAGCCACAGAGATCTGTCATTACGTGCATAAACTCGTGGTTGAGGGATTCATACACGGAGGAAATAAAAGTGGTTCTTAAGCACACATATGTTGGCCACCCTTGTAACCCATGTTGGTACCCCTTCGAGTGGTAGCGCATCAAACAACACCTGTGTATGGATTGACCTAGGTTTTATGAAGTCCTCTTTAGATAAACCAATTGGTCACCTGACCACTATAGTGTCACTGAAAACAACACTCGGGAAGAAACTCTCTAGTACCTGGGTAGTCAAGTAGTATGGATAAGGGTACGGTCTATCCTCCTTAGTTAGTGCCCTGAGATATTGGGCTGAGTACTACTGTAGGACCCCACACATATATCAGAGAGCTATAACACAAGGAAAACCCTTGTCTATAGAACCCTTGAATACCTAACCCTTGGGGATAGAAACATAAACAAATTAAAATAGACAAGATCTATTGCCGCGCAACTATGTTTGGGTTGCCAAGTAACTACACATTTCCTCTCTTCGCCCTTATCAAATTCATACATATCATTTTTCGGAAAAAAAATTGACCCCACCTGCCCCTTTTCGGTTCCCTCACCCTCATGGCCCATACCCATAGCCAAGACTTGGAAGCTCGCTTCAATACCTTGCAATCTAGTCTCACCGAAACCCAACAAGAAGTGAAACACCTCAGTGCCAATGTTTCCACCATTAATACAACCATGTAGTCCTCAATGGATGAAATCAAACAAGAACTGACCACCCATCTTGAATCTATCTTTTTTTCACTCTTCACCAAGCTTCATATCCTATAGATAACCCTTCCTCTAACTCACCCCCAAAGACTGAAGGTGAAACTTCCTCTCATTCCCATAACTTTTAGCACCATCACTTTCAACGTGATCTATGCCTTCTGCAGGTGGATGTGACCAAATTTGATGGCTCAGACCCCACTGGTTGGGTAACCCAAATGGAACATTACTTCTCTTTATACATCATTACAGATGACTTGGCCAAACTCCAATATGGTGTTCACCATCTAGATCAAAAACGTTGGAGATGGTGGCAATGGAGAAAAACTTTTCTTCAAGGGTATATTGCTTTGACACACTTTGTGGAAGAGCTTTATGAATGCTTTGACACTAACACCAACCATTTGGTGCATTTGACAAAGTTGAAACAATCAGGAACAGTGGAAGACTTTATAGCTGCCTTTGAGCACCTGGATTTTTGGACCGAAGGCATGTCTGATGCCTTTTTTCGAGAGTGTTTTATCAGTGGCCTCAAAGATGATATTCGGGCCCATGTCCTCATGGCTTGGTCTCAAATTTGGGTGGGGACTACTAAAAGAGCTAAAGAAGCACAACAGGTTGTATCTTCTCAAAACTGAAAACCCTATCCCTCTCCCTAAACCAGTAAATACCACTACTCCCTCTGCTCCACTAAAGATCCAAAAATTGACCAGGGGTGAAATGGATGAACACCAACTCAAAGGCATTTGTTATAATTGTGATGAAAAATATTTCCCGGGTCACAAGTGTAAGTAACAAAATTGTTTTATGGTCATCTCCGAGGATATTTAGGAAGAGGATGTTGAAACTCCCCTTGTGTCTGAGTCACCTGAAACCACTGACATAATCCCTCCCTTAGACCCTCCCGAAGTAGAACCATTCATTTCCCTCAATGCTCTCACTGGTTTCTCTGCTCCCCAAACCCTCAAGCTAATCAGTTACATCAAGCAT
Organism: Picea glauca; assembly: GCA_000966675.3. Lineage (NCBI taxonomy): Eukaryota > Viridiplantae > Streptophyta > Pinopsida > Pinales > Pinaceae > Picea > Picea glauca. The sequence goes on along the minus strand of JZKD02S0670021.1, from coordinate 154,862 downwards.
CGGAAGATCATCATTCTTGTTGATAGTGTAAGTACCCATAATTTTATTCATCTCTGCATTGCCCAAGAAACTCATTGCTACATCCATGCCGTCAATAATTTCCAATGGTGGTTCCATGAAATGTGGAGGGAGTTGTGAAAATGTGCGTCTCCAAATTGGTGGCTACCACCTAAAATCTCATATGTTTGCTATTGACATGGTCAGTTGTGACATTGTTTTGGGTGCAGACTGGCTAAGAACTTTGGGTCCCATTCTCATGGATTTTAAGGAATTAACCATGCAATTCGACCAGGAGGGACACCAATATAAATTCCAAGGCATCATCGTTGGTTCACCTGAGATCATTAGTTCCCATCGCATGGAAAAGTTGCTCAAAAAAGGTCTTTCTTCTGTTATTGCCCAACTCCATGCCATACAAGCAAAAGAGACACCCTCAGTGCCACAAGACCTCCAAGCCATCCTTTCTAAACATCAAGTGGTATTTTCCACTCCCCAAGGACTCCCTCCTTCCCGTGGTGTTCATGATCATTCCATTCGCCTTGTACTCGGAAGCCTTCCTCCCAATATTCGTCTGTATCATCACCCCTTTTCTCAAAAAAATGAAATTGAGAAGATGATCCAAGAACTCCTTAATGCAGGCGTTATCCATCCTAGTATGAGCCCATACTTTTTTCCTGTGGTCATGGTCCTGAAGAAAGAAGGTGCTTGGCGAATGTGTCTTGACTTCCTTTCCCTCAACAAACTTACCATTAAGGAAAAATTTCCCATTCTTGTCATTGATGACCTCCTGGATGAGTTGAGTGGTGCCCAATTCTTTACTAAACTTGATCTTCATTTGGGCTACCACCAGATATGTATGAAAGAGGAATACATTCCCAACACTGCCTTTAGAACTCATGAGGGCCACTATGAGTTTTTGGTCATGCCCTTTGGCTTGTGTAATGCCCCCTCCAGCTTCCAAAGACTCATGAATCATGTATTCTGTCCTTTTCTCCATCATTTTGTCTTAGTTTTATTTAATGATATCCTCATCTATAGCAAAAACTGGACAAACCATCTGGCTCATGTGGATCAAGTTCTCCATCTACTCTCTCAGCACCAAATTTTCCTGAAACAGTCTAAATGTGCTTTTGGCACCTCAGAAGTAGAATACTTGGATCATCTAGTTGGTAAGGATGGCGTCAGGGTGGATCCTAAAAAGATTGAAGCTATGCAAGACTGGCCTCACCCAAAGACCCTCAAAATCTTGCGTGGATTTCTAGTCTTAACAGGGTCTTATCGCAAGTTTGTTAAGAATTATGGAAAGATTGCAACACCTCTCACTGCTCTCCTAAAAAAGAACTCTTTCACTTGGAATCCAGCCGCTACTCAAGCTTTTCAAACCTTGAAAATGGCCATGTGCACCACTCCAGTCATGGCCCTTCCTGATTTCACAAATACCTTTGTGGTTGAATGTGATGCCTTAGAGAAAGGAATTGGTGTTGTACTTATGCAAGAGGGTCGAGCTTTGGCCTTTACCAGCAAGAAACTATCTGAAAGAAATCTGGGCAAATCAATTTATGACAAGAAAATGTTGGCTATTTTGCATGACGTTGATATGTGGCACCCTTATCTATTGGGGAAACATTTCCAAATTAAGACAGACCATCAAAGCCTCAAGTATTTTCTGGAACAATGCATTTCCTCCCTGAAGCAACAAAATGGGTGACTAAGCTCTTTGGATATTATTATGAGATCATTTACAAGAAAGGTAAAGGCAATGTGGTTGCGGATGCACTTTCCTGAAAATATGAAGATGAAGGATCCCTTTTTTCTCTTTCCTTCATTGTACCAGATTGGCTCCAAGTCGTTCGCCAGGAATGGCTACAAGATCCCAAAAGTTCACATCTGATCCAACAATTGCAATCCATTGCTCCAACTTCCCTAGGGTACTCTTGGCTCCATGATGAGCTTCGATACAAAGGCCATTTGTATTTAAGTAAACAATCAAAGATTAAATCCACGGTACTTTATCAGCTTCATGCTACACCCACAGTGGGGCACTCTGGGTTCACCAAAACCTATGAAAGGGTCAAACGTTCCTTTTTCTGGGATGGTATGAAATAGGACATTCATAATTTTGTCGCTGAATGTGATGTGTGTCAATGAAACAAGGGAGAAACAGTCAAATATCCGAGCACACTACAACCGCTTCCGATTCTGCCTTCTATATGGAAGGATATCTCTATGGATTTTATTATCGACTTACCCAAATCAAGAAATAAATCAGTCATCATGGTGGTTGTGGATTGCCTTTCCAAGTATTCTCATTTCTACGCTCTTCAACACCCGTTTACATCATCCACAGTGGCTCGAATTTTCATGGATTAGGTCTTCAAGCTTCATGGCATGCCACACTCTATTGTTTTTTATCGCGACCCAACTTTCACAAGCAAATTTTGGAAAGAATTGTTCAAGCTACAAGGCACCCAATTGCATCTCAGCATAGCTTACCATCCCTAGACTGATGGTCAAACGAAAGTTGTCAACAAGTGTTTGGAAACATATTTGATGTGTTTTTCCTCAGAAATAAAAGATCAGTGGGCTCAACGGTTACCCCTAGATGAATGGTGGTACAACACTTCATACCATACAACTACACGCATGAATCCTTTTGAAGAAGTATATGGACAGAAGCCACCCTCAGTTCTCTCATACTTACAAGGTGCCTCGAAGGTCCAAGTGGTTGACCAAACACTTATAGTTTGAGAGACTAATCTTTGTACCCTTAAAGAGAATTTGGTCATGGCATAGAATTGCATGGAGCAACAAGTAGATCAAGTTCACTCTGAACGTCAATTTGCAGAAGGGGATCAAGTGTTCCTTCGACTGCAACCTTACAAGCAAAATTCCCTCAAGTCCGAGCATTTTCAAAAGCTATCACCCAAATTTTATGGTCCTTATACCATTCTCAAGCGTGTGGGACAAGTAGCCTATCAATTATCTTTTCCCAACCATTCGAAGCTACATCCCATTTTTCATGTTTCGTGCTTAAAGAAGGTGATTGGAGCTAAGTGCCAAATTCCAACCAACCTTCCAAAGTTAGTTGAAGAACGATCCATTTAGCTATAGCCACAAGAAGTTTTGGACCAACATGAGCATTGCCTATGTCAGAGAACCATCAAGGAAGTGATAGTCTAGTGGAAAGATATAACTCTAGCAGATGCCACTTGGGAACTAGCTACCATTCTGCAACAATTTCCACATCTCAAGCCTTGAGGAAAAGGTTGTTTTTAATGGGGCGGACATGTTAGGGTCCTAACCCGCACATAGGTAGAACAATATATTCGAATGTAATAAAGGTCAATATTAATAAGGCATTTCAATAAACTAGAATAAGGTGGATGTAAGAAGACCTAATAGAAGCTTCTGCTTCTAGAAGGATCTTCCTCTAGATGCTTCTTTTGATAGACATATTTAGTATAAATAGGAGTCGAGGGTATGAGAACCCTAGTTTGGATATTATTGTAATAAAGCTCTGCTCAACTGGAGGTTTCCCCCTTGAAGAGGCCCGTGAACATTGCTTTCAGAATTAAAGTGTTATTTCTATTGTTATTCTTATATCATTTCAGTGCTATTGTGGTGATTATTCTGGTTATATTGGTGTTATTCTGCCATTTCTAGCATTTTATTTCTGTTCTGCATACTTTTTATATCTAGTATATTACACTAACGCTGAATTCACCCGCAGTGACACTCCTGAGTTACTTCCTGTATTTTCTCCTGCCACATTATGGTTTTACACTAAAGACTGTTGCTTGCCTAGCCTTATCCTCTCAAGTCTGGTCACTGAGTCATTTATCTCTGTCATTTCCTCAAATTGACTCCATATCCCAAGTATTACTTTCTTGTGCCAATATAACCAGAACCCATCATATTAAAGGTGTTTAAATATAGCCATTGTTTCCAAAGTCATATCCTACATGGAGACCATGCCATTTCCAAGAGATCCCTCTCCAGATCCGAAAGGCTAGTTTTGGGTCTCAAAGTTGGTTGAAAAAGTTACCTTTGTCATCTGTTTATCATCCGAACAGATTTACGGAGAGAAAACAAGGGGGACAAATATATGTGGGTTTAAATTGTTCCAGAGGCATGACAAAGTGAACAAACTTAGAAATCAGAGGGTAAATGGATTGTGGGATACTCAAGGTTTATGGACGATGTCAACATGGGTAGAATATAGTGAATGCCCCACCCAAGGGTGACATGGGTTGCTTTGCCAGAAAAAGAAGGTCGCTAAAGGCGACAACAAAAAGCTATGGAAATGCTAGAAACAAAGGCTTTGTACAATTACCAAATGAATAAAGAATAATTTGGGATAAGTGTGAAGATACAGAAATGGGTGCCCTAGTGCAAGATGGCTTGGCCTGTGAGGGCGCAAGTTGTATGGAGAATTGGTGGAGGGTGGGGGCCCCATGGGTGGGATTTTGTATGAGGTAAATGAATGGAGGGAAATATGCATATGGGCAAACTGATTGTGGATGAAATGGAAGGTTATTGATACTGCGGTGGTGCAGTCAAATTGAAACCATGATGAGAGAACCTAGGATTCCATTGGGAAAGCTAGCAATCATGAGAAGGAGTATGTGAATGATTCTCAAACATGTGTAAGACTATCAGGACTCCCATCCCTGGGGGGTGAGAGCAGCATGAGTGTCAAAGTACCAACGGGGACTATGAATGGGACAACTCATGTGGGGGAGAGTGTTATCAGGTGATAGTACTTGAAATGCGACAGAGGTGATAGTACTACAGAGCCGGATGTGAGGATCCTACAGGAAAATGTCGGAGGGTGGGACTGGGAGATGCAATTGGTATTCAGAGGGAATGAATGCATGCCAGTGTCAAGCATTTATCTGAAAGTTTTGTGTTGATTTTTGGTGACCGAGTACTTGTACACATAAAAACCAAATGCCCGACGTAAACAATACCTGAAGATAAATAACATATAACAGTTATTTGATCGTTTTGAACATGAGCATACGTACCTGGACGTGATGTGAGAAAAATGTTCCCCTAGGTATGAGGATGGATGGTGAACCAAGGAATGTGACTGTGTAGGTGGCGGGATCCTAATCTCGTGGCTGAAGATGGATCGGAAAATGAATGCTCTAAGCTCCTTTAATTGAGCATGGAAGTTTGGAAAAAGGGACTATATATAGTTGTAGGGCCCACAATGCCACCTCATTTGTACATGTTGCCATAGTGAGTTGACGAGAGATTTTTAGAGGAGATTTGGAGATTTTTGGAGTTCGAGCCAGCCGATCCAATATTTGTGAGAGCCAAGTTAGTGGTCTCATCCTCTTGCATAGTAGTTAGGGTTTCTTTTCTGGGAAGGGTCGTACGGATGGCCATATTGTGGGATTTTGTGAGGGTGGGCACCCCAGTGCATGGGCGATCGAAGGATACCCGTGTTGGGTGTGCGGATGTAGAGAGGAAAACCATGCATGGTGGCACGTGAGTGAGGCAAATAGGTACTCATTGAATGTGAGCATGTTCGAAGTGCAGCTGTGCATTGTGCGTAGCTGTGTAATGAACTGGTGAGCATGAATGTGCGCCTGTGGGTGTGACAGATGCACATTGATGTGCATATGTTTCTTCAACAGCTACGAATTGATGTACAACTATGCAAAGAATAGGTGCGCATATGTGCATGCCTGTGGGGGGTGATAGCCATGTACATGAGGCAATTCTGGGGGGGTGTCAAAAAACTTGTCTTTTTGGAAGTTTTTCATTTTATGAATTGTGATGGTTGATCAAGTGTTGTTTGTGTGAATGCAGGTGATCAATTCAGGATGCCATTCCACTAGAGAGAGAGGGACTGGGAGTGCCTTAGGGAGGTGGTAAGAGATGAGTTGATCATTTGGGGACCTTTGGCAGCCTGTGGGTTGCTAAAGTTCTTCGACTTCCCACTGCTACAGGCACAACAGTACCTGTTGTAGTTTTTAATTTCTATGTGGAGCCCTGAGTTGCAGTGCTTCATTGTGTGGGGGGAGCAGCTAACATTCTATGTGATGGAGGATGTTTATCTCTTGACCAGGCTCTTTTTTCAAGGGAGGGACCTACCTACTAATCCCCAGTTGTCAGGGGATGCACACTTGGAATACTTGGTGCAGAGGTACTGTTCGGGGCCAGACTTTAAGTCAAGCTCAGTCATTCGGATCGGGGCGATGGATGCACTCATTCATCTTTGCATCACAGCAATGATCGTGAGGATCTACGGATCCTGATCTACTCAGCGGATTAGTGGTGGTCAGCTGAGGATTATGCAGAGAGGATTGGGTGGAGAGCATTTTTCCTAGGGCTTGATGTTGCACACCAAGATGATGGGGCAGATCAACTATTGTCGGGCTGCCGACTCAGGTGATTTTTCCTTTAGGTTGATCTTGGTGGCATGGTTCTTAGAGAGGGTTCCCATGTTGCGTCCTAGAGTGTTGTTGGAGGCGGATGATGCATGGGAGCCACGATTGATGCAGTGGGCATCGATTTTGGTTCGGCATGGAGGTGGAGAGGGTGGCCATTATTTTATGAATGATATGGTGCGTGTGTGGTGTCATATGCCACATATCATACTGTAGTTCCCATATGGTGGGATGGACTTCCGATAGGACCAGGATATGGTTTTACCTCTTGGAGAGGATTAGGACCATAGAGGTATGTTGATGAATTTTATGTTTTGTGATTTTGATAGTATAGCATATGTTTTATGTATGGATGGATGTTGATGCTATCTTTTGTTTGTTGTGTGTGCATATGTGGGGCCGCGATGTTGAGATATGGAGTTGGTTAGAGCGTCATATCGTCAGGGGCCCGTGAGACCACCGCGGCCAGGAGAGAGATGTTGGAGGGACAAGGATGGTGCGAGGCTAGTCGATGATGCAAGCACTGGTAGGAGACACATATTTGATGACCCTGGTGTAGGGCTGTTGAACGCGCCTCAGGGAGAGGCCCGCAGGGTGCTTGAGGATTTCTTCTGCCAGTTGGAGGTGGTGCTACAGGGAGTGCTTGAGGGCATGTCGACTCAATTCCAAGACGAGGGAGTCTTGGAGCAGTGTGTGTGCCTTCCAACAGAGTTGCGAGCCTTGATCTGTAGAGCAGCTATAGCGGGGGTAGCTATGACTGTGTGACTTCCCCTCGGACCCGGAGGACCCCCAGCTGGTGGGGAACCTCCTCCAGATAGAGGAGTTCTTGGTGGTGCTCTAGAGGCACCATGAGTTCTCTTGTTGTATATTTTTTTGTATTTATATAGGCTTGCAAGCTCATTTTTTTTATAGGGTATTGTGACACCTATTTTGTACCTATAGGGATGAGGGTGCTCACCTGCCTACGAGCGATGTACATTTTGTACTAGTTTTTGTAAACATTGATGATACAATGATCGTTATATATATATATATATATATATATATATATATAT
>JZKD02S0670021.1:136030-147284 GCA_000966675.3 Picea glauca | reverse complement strand
GTGTCTTGATGTGATAAATGCCAATCTAACACTAGGTTATCCATATTATCTGCTATTTGATTGAATTGTCATGGAATATGTGTAAATGTGATTGAATTAAAATGTCGAGATAAGAGTCTAACTTGCAGGTATTTGTGGAAGAGGCAAGGATCGCAGACACGGTACACATTGTTGAGCTACAGGATGACAAGCTGGGAATCTAATAAGATGCTAAGGTGGAAAATATGGCAGTGACTGGCCTCGGCAAGGAGGCCAATGACAGTTGTGTATTGTGCTTGGTTGTTGGTTGTTGAGCCCAAACATATGCTGTTGGAGTGGAGCAGTTCATGTGAGGGGGTATAGAGGGCCCAAGCAGCTGAAGAGAGATTTTGTGTCCATCGGCTAGCTCTATTAGTGTAACTGATCTAGTAGGCCAATTTCCATTGTCCTTGCTTTTGTTCATTTTCCTGCGATTGTATTTGGGCTCTGGTCCTAACTCTAGATTTTTTGGCAGTCTGGCTTGGCTCAACTTGTTTGGGTGGTGCCATGGTGGTGAAATTCGAATGTCCTCCATGCTCATTTTTTTTTGCAACCTCTATGACCTTCTCTCTATGCTTCATATGCTCTATCATTGTCTGTCTCTTCTAATTTTGCAATAGGCTTTTGGCTCCCACGTCCTTGCTTTGTATGGGCATCATATAAAGCTTGTCAAAGATGCTACCTTTATTAGGAATTCAATGAACCTCCTATTCCTTCTTAATTTCCATTACTCCCCCTCGCCGTCTCCAATTGGCGCGATTAATGCGGTGTCCCGTCAGTCCTTTTCGGCATTCAAGTCCAGTTGTCTTCCTCATTTAGTACTTCTTTTGTCATCTTTACCTTTCCCGCTTGTTTCTATTTTGAACTGACCGTTGGCCTTGTCTTCTTCGGGTTTGTATTTGTAAGTATGTGTGCTCTTTATCCTTTTGGCACACTGTACCTCTATTGGTATCGTTTACTATCCTACTTTTTTTTCTTTCTTTTTTTAACTGCGTGGTGAATTTCAAGTTTTGGGTGGTTGAATGTCCTTGTACAGCTTGAGTCTACTTCCATTGATCATCCCTCTGAGTTCTTTTCCTCCTAAGTCTTTCAACTGTATAGCTCCCTCATCTGTGACAATTTTTACTTCTTACGGCCCTAACCAGTGCATTCTGATTTTTCCTAGATTCTGAATGGATTTGTTGTCGTACATCAACACTAAGTCTCCTTCTTTGAAAGTTTTCTTCTTGATGTGTCTATCATGCCAAGCTTTGTCCCTTGCTTTCTGAACTTGTTGGTGGAACCCTGATAGGATCTGATCTTTCTCCATGACCAACAACTGATTCAACATGTCTTGTATTGTGCCTCCTTCTGTCATGTGCGTAATCGTTTCTACGTGTAGACTGGGAAATAGATATTCTAATGGCACCACTTCTTCTTGTCAATATACCTGTGTGAATGGTGTATTCCCTGTCAAATTCTTGCATGCGGTCCTGTATGCCCATAATACTGCTAGTATTTTGAGATCCCAATCATCCCTGTTGACATTACAGGTCTTTGTCAGTGCATTTTCTAGGATTTTGTTAAATGCTTCTACTGTTCCATTTTCTTGTGGGTGATATGGAGTGCTCTTTTGATGGTGGACTTCAAATTCTTTATTCATAGCCTTAATAGTGATGTTAATGAAGTGAGTGCCTTGGTTGTTCATGAAAATTCTTGGGCAACCAAACCTAGTGATTACTTGCTCAAATAAAAAATGTGATGTTGTTTCCACGTTGCAGTCCTTCACTGGTGTTGCTTCTGCCCATATTTTCGGGTATTCTGTCATAGTGATAATGTACCTTGCTCCTGTTCTTTTTTCTGGTGGGTTGATTGGTCCCACAAAGTCGACTACCCATTTGTCGAATACTTGCAATGTTACCTGTGGTTGCAATGGCATCTTCTCCCTTCTATTGGGTTTACCAACCCTCTGACAAACATCACATTTCTGGCAGTACTCTTTCAAGTCTTTGTGAATGGTCGGCCACCATAGTCTTGCACACAATACCTTATGCACGATAGATTTTCCTGCGTAATGTCCTCCTTCTATTCGCTCATGGGCTTCTGCTAAAACCCTTGTTCTTTCATGTTCTAGTACATATCTTCTCAAGATGCTATATGTGCCCATTTTGTATAAGTGTCCTACGATCAAATGATAGTCTGCAGCCCGAACTACCAGTTTTTTATTCTTTGCAGTATTATATTCCTGTGGTGCAGTACATGTACTCAAGTATTGAATGATATCTACAAAGTGTTCATCGACGATCTTGACTGAAAATAATTGTGCGTCCGGAAATTTATCCCCTAAATTTTTAGGTTCTTCGTCGTTCGTGACCGTTGATAGGTGGTCATGTCCTACATTCAAATTTCATGGCTAGACTATTACTTCAAAATCAAAATCTTGAAACAGTAATAGCCATTGGCAGATTCCCCCCCCCCCAACATTGGCTTGTTGACTAGGTATTTAAGGGTTGAGTGATCTGTGAACATCTTAAAATGTTTTCCCAATAAGTAATGTCTAAATTTCTACAATGTGTAGACCATAGCTAGGCCTTCCCTCTCTATGGTGTTATAGTTATGCTTTGATTCTGAGAGTTTTCTGCTAGAAAATGCTATAGGGTGATCCAAATCTCTCACTCATGGATACACCAAAATAGCTCCAAGTGCTATGGATGATGCATCTACATGTACATGGAATGTCTTCTCCCAGTCTGGAAATACTAGTATTGACGCGGTGACCATCTTTTCTTTCAGCGTATCTAGACCATGTTGTCAATCTTCATTCCACTGAAACTTTGTATCTTTCCTTAACATTTTCTCCATTGGCGCGGAAATCTGTGCGTACCCTTTAATAAACTTTCAGTAGTATCCTGTGTGTCCCAGTGTCACTCTTAGTTGATGGACTGTCTTTGGTGGTGGCAAGTTAACAATTATTGCAATCTTTGCAGGATCTACTAGTAAGCTTTGTTTGCATACTATATGGCCCAATAGTATCCCAAACGGTGTTCCGAATATAATTTTTTTTATGTTTAATGATATCTGACACTATCTACATATTTTTAACATTAGCCACAAGACCTCTACATGGTCTTTCAACAGACTATAGACTGTCCAATCGTCCAAGTATACCTCTAGAAATTGGTGGATAAATTCTTTAAATGCAATGATGACTACTCTGGAAAATATTGTTGGAGCATTCTTCAGTCCAAACGACATGACTGTGTACTGGTAGGATCCCCATTCTGTAGCAAACATGGTCTTGTATCTGTCTTCATGTGCTATCTTGATTTGGTGGTAGCCTGAGAATCCATCAGTAAATGAGTAAAATTTGTGTCCTCCTATGTTCTTCAACACTTCATCCGTGAAAGGTGTAGGGAACGAGTCATGTAGGCATGCATCATTCAACTTCCTCTAGTCGATGCATATTCTTTTCCTTCCTTGTTTTTTGTCCTGAACTACGATCGGTCTTATCCATTCTGATTCCTCCATAGGTTCTATGATTCCATCTTTGAGCATTCTATCAATCTCAGCTTTGCCTTTCTGCTTATATATCGGGCTAAGTCTGTATGGTTGTTGTCTGATCGGTCTTGCTTAAGCTCTGAGTGGTATCTTCATTTCTCCTATATCTCCTTCTATACCCTTCATTTCTGTAAATGTTGTGCAGAACAGGTCGATGTACTCAAATAGTAACTTTGTTATGCTTTCTACGGTTTGCTCATCCCAGTAGTCTGCAATGCTAGCCATTTTGGGATTCTGAACTATCCCAATGTTGAATTTATTCACCTTGATCGACACATCAATTACTTTTGATTCTAGAGGTGGACCTTCCATTTCTCTTTCACCTTTTGCTTCCTCGATTTGAATATTACGCAGATCATCTTCATCTAGTGCTTCTTCCTGCACATGGTAGCATGACAACAGTTCTTTTATTGTTTGTTTGTTATGTTGTTGTTCTTCTATTATGAGTTCAACTTCTAGTTCCTTAATGAATATCACCCCTCTTATCTTCTTAAGTGTTGCATCTATGTTGGGGTTCTCATGCTCGAATGAGAAAGTGACTGTAAAATTCTATCGTAGTACTGTCCGATTCAAAGTTCCTCTACGCAGTTCCTGGTCTGCATACTAGTTTGCTGGTATTCCTTCTAAGGTGTGTACAAAATGATGGCTCCATTCCTCTGGGGGTGTCATTTTCCACAAGGTTCTGCACTTCTCCAAGTGTTTTTTTGGTGCCCCCTGTCCCTCGTACTTATGTTGCTTGTTGATGTTTTGTTTTGTGCCAAACCTTATGCACAATAACCACTTGCATTGGTACCAATCTGTGATTGTTTCTTTGTGTGTGCCCCACCATATTGTAGGTGTGGCCTTGAGTGCTATATCGAGTGCTAAGAGTCTATGATTTTCTAACACTTCGTCCTCATACTGTGCCAAGAATTCTTCTAGATCATTCACTCCATTGAAACGGGGTGGTTCCCTTATCTCCTTGCCTACCCATCTTACTGTGCGGTCTATTCTTGTGCACCTTCTTGTGGAAACTTTGTGTAGCCTTTGGTTCCAGTTCTCTAAACCTGTATTTGAGTCTGTCGCACATGAAGTAATGCCCCTCCAACTGAGTATCCCATCTGCAGTTAGGTTTATGTAATCCTCATTGCACGCAGTTTTTCTGTACAACTGGATGATTTCCTCCAAATCTAAACAAGTAGGTTCTACAAACCTCTCCCCTTCCGATGGGTCCAATGGTGAAATGACCCTGTATTCCCCTAACTCAAATGTCATTTTTTGTGTCTTTAAATTGATTATGGTCTGGTTATCGAATTCCCAATCCAATCCAAGCAATGTTGTATATGGTGTTGTGTTGTCCACTATTTCAATCACTTCGAAGTCTGCTTTAGTGCGCACTCCATCCAGGTCTATTGTCACTCCTTTCAATCTACCAATTGGTAGGACTCTGTGTTGGTTTTCTATTTTCAGTTGAAGAGGTGAATATCCTAATGTGGGCTCTCCCATACATTTCCATGTATTGTTTGGTAATACATTGACTTCAGATCCTAGATCCAGTATGATATATCCCATGTTGAAATATCTGATGTTGGCATTCATCCTGAACTCCCTACTTGTTCTTATCCTTGTATGTAGGTGATTGACTATTTTTTGTTCTAGTTTTCCTTCTGTCTCTATGCTACATTTTTCAAATATATTTTTCATAATTTTGACAATGGATGGATCATTAAATAGTTTTACACATGATTGCAAAAATCCTTTGATTGTACTTACTTGTCCCATGGGCTAAATTTCCTTGGTATGGTCCAACGATGGAGGCATCTCCTACTCCGTCTCTCCCTTTCTTTGCTGCACAGTCGAAGTCAACACGGTGTCTTGCTTCATGAATTCTTGTCTGGCTTGTTGAAATATTTTCTTCTTGTTTTACGTGTCGAATTGTCTCCTTGGTTCGACATTCTTCTTCACCCACTGGTATTGTACTGGATCTTGTTGGGTTGCGTCATTTCCTATTTTAGCTCCTTCGCATGAACTATGTTAATTTTTTGTCCTTCATCCCTTGGTTCACCTAAAATCCATTGAACATTCTGGTTGTTATGATTCCTCTTTTCCTGGATCTTCCTTAGTAGCATAGGAAATTCTTTTGTGTCATGATCCGATGCACAACAATACATACAAGTTTTTGGTGGAAGTGGACATTCCCTTGCATAATGTCTAAGTTGTTGACAATTGTGCCATACCACGGATCATCTACCTCTTATGAAGCCTCCTCTCGCTCGTCCTCCACCTCTGTAGCCAGGTTGATCTCCTCTCGATGCCTGATTGCACTATGCGGTATTGTACTGAGGTTGTGTTGTGTTGTACTGTGGCTGCGCGGTAATGTCTGGTTGTTGCGCAGTTTTATACTGTTGATGTGTAGTGTTGTATGGGGTTGGAACTTGGTTAAATTGTGGTGCATATTTCCCAGTCATCATTTCTGCTTACACCCTATATGCATCTGATGTTCTCTCTGGCATCAAATCCACAGTTATACAATATTTGTCATCGTGGCCCGCTGACTTGCAAAAGTTGCAATATGAACTCTTTGAGACTGTCTGGTATTTTTGCATCATTGGGAAATGATATGGATCGTGGCCCAACTTCTTACAGATTTCACACCATAGTCCTCCTGTTGTTAATAGATTCGGAATTCCTACTACCATATACTATGTGAATGTTGGACATTCGTTCTTGTGGTGTCCTTTCATCCTACATGTGGTACACCATACGGCTTCTCGTTTGTCCTTTCTTTTATTCTGGTTTAGCTGGAACGTTAATTTCTTCAAATCCTCCTTTAGTTCTTTGATGGCTGGATCTGGATGTTGATATTGGTTTTCTTCTAGTTGTAGAGCTCCCTGTAGGGCCTCTTCCTATTTCTGAAACTTTTGTTGTCGTAATGGGTATTTTAAGTGTGGTAGCAGTGAATTGATGATTAGGTGCCTATGCTACATATCAGTCATGATATATTTCAACTTTCCTTTCAATCGCTTAAATCTATGGTCAATCTCCCATACGAATTCTCCTGGTTTTTGTCTAATTTCTATCATCTCGTTCATATACTAATCTTCTGAACTTGGCTTCTGGAACTCATTTATCAGTAATTTATTGATATCCACAATCATTTTGGTTTTCCCTGGTGGATTTTTTGTAGCTAAAATCATATACCAATCCAGTGTGTGATCCCTTAGTGTAATCACTAGCTATGCTATTTTAGTATCTTTGTCTATGATCTATTTTTCTTCCTAGATCTTCTCACAGATGAACAAATGTTTTTACGGGTCCTCCGACGCTTCTGCTTTGAATTATGGTAACATGATGGTGGGATCATGTCCTACCATCCTGAATGCTAAACTACTACCTCCGCACAGTGTAGATACTTTACTGGTGCTTCTTGAACTGGCTCCTCTAGTTGTTGTTCCCTGTGTAGATGTATTTCATGTTGTCTTTCTTCTCCTGAAATTCAATTTTCTAAACGGTGGTGTTCTCTTTGGTGTATTATTCACACATGGGTTTATGGGTTCCACACTAACATTAATATGGATAGTATTTCTACCTTCTCTTCCTATTCTTGGACCTCTCGTCTTCCTCTCATATGTTGCGCACAAGATTTACTCAATCTGCTCCATGGTTCGGATATCCTCTACCTCTTATTCATCACTTGTCAAGCCTTCCCTCATGGCTATGACTCTCTTCTTGGTATTCACCTTGTATTGGTAGGGTACTCCACTGCACGTATTTCCAGCTGTCGCCATGATCCACTTGATCTAGTCGTCATCCATCATGATTGGGTCCAAGGGTTCCTCCTTCTTTAACTTATCCGTTCCTCCTTCCATTTCTCCTCTTTATGTCAGTGCTTCCCCCCTTCCCCCATGCACGTAGGGAAGTTTAGTTGCCTGACTCCATTGTCATTACCCCTTTGTTGTATAGAAATATCTTAATAGAAGTATACATCAATCTAATATACCTTCCTCGAGGCCCACGTAGACACACTTGCTTTGCAGTGTTGTATGACTTCATTGTATCTACTGAAAACTCGATTATAAAGCCTACTACAATAATGTCGAGCCAAAAATCTATTGCATGGGTGAATTTATTGTTCACCTGTTGTAACTGCTCAATCTGTACTAGGGTCCAATCTAACTTTTAGATCCGGTTTGTTGCATGGTTTTCCTTCAACCTTAATATCCACTCTTGCAATAAGTGTGGAAATTCACAAAAAAAGACTTCATGCAAATTAGCAAACACGTATTTCTCAATATATTTGCGGGGTGTTACTCTAGGGTTTCTGTTATCTTTCCATGCAAACTCCATTTCTTTTGTCTTTAGCTATCTTTCGATCTCGACTTTTTTGGGATTCCACAGTCTCAACATCCCCTTATAGTGGCTCATTCTTGTCTCCTTCTCATTGTCCATTTCAGTATTCTCTTGACCCTCCTTCCACAGATATTACGTATCTTTTAACATATCTTCAATAGATCCCATCTACTCAATCCTCTAATGTTCCAACCAATGGAAACAAAACCATTTGTTGGTTACTATTTATTTGTTTGAGTTTGTATCTTTAACTTGTTTGACCCCATGTCTACTGGGGTTCCAACAAAGCCTCTAAAACTATCAGCCCTCCTGGTAAACTACAAGAAAACACAGTGCATGGTGTGCACTGCGTAGTCTCACCCGAGATAGTCTTAATGGGTGGCTACAATACTCATGTGTTTGCAGCCCAAGATTGAGTGGAGATCTGAGAAATGTGTGTTGTGAGTCCTATTTTAACTTATTCATGAAATAAATTGTCATTCATGATTGTGTATGAAATATAATCAACTCGTTCATTTAGCATATCAAAAACTACTGAATATAGTAAAGAAACACATGCATTCAATCACATAACACAGGTTTTACCGTGGCTCACCCCCCCTTGGGCTACGTGCACAACGATCTGGCTCTCAAGCTCTTTTATTATAATAGTTCCAAAACTATAGTGTCGCGCACTTTACAAATCTTCTCATCCATGTCGAGATCTATGGTGAGGTGGACTAGATCGAACCATGCTCCTCAGCCTGTGATCTAACCCTCAAGATCCACCCTTCTTACTCCTCTCTAGCTCAACAACTTACAAAATTAGGTCGTATAGAAAAATATAATGAATAGCTATCAAAACAGGAATCCTCCTCTAGATCCTCTATATCTCATCCGGCTCTCATCTTTATTTCCTTACCAACAATCTCTATGAGACCTAGGTATCTATATTTATATGTTTCTAGCTCACCAGCCATTACAATGTGTTGTAGGAAAATCTCCCTGCAGACAGGTAGATCGCCTCTAATAGCTTGACCCTAACTCTAAGATAGAAAATTCTTAACGTGGACACTGACTTCCTTTCAAATATATCCAAACTAACACATGAGAAGGAAGGAGAATAGAAGTACCTCTTTCTCGACGTTTGTCCCTGCACGCTCCGAGTTGCGCTTCAATCCTTTGCTCCTCGTTGAGTCTTGTAGACAAACAAGATACGACCACTTCCTACTCTATCGATGTTAGCTCGAAAACATATCTATCTATCAATGATAAGTTCATGTAACATCAGACACAAACCAGAAAGAAACAGGCCAAGCGTGTCATATTAATGAGAATAATGACAGCAGTGCTTACAATCGTAGATGCAAATGCGACACCTTCGTCGTGTCCTCTTCGTCTAACCCTTGCTTGAAAGATCCGTGATCTGGATAACAACAGCTTCATTGATCACTCTCTTTTGGATGAATTTGTGTTTCCTATGAGATCATAGGTTTCATGCTAGCAATTCTTCCTCAATCAACTCCAACACCACTTATGAGATCATAAGTTTGGTGTAATTCTCCATTTCCCATTTTCCACCATCATAGAGCTTGCTTATATAGGTTAAGAGGAGCTTAACCTCTTGAGTTATCTTTAGAACAAGTTAGGGAACCTCCTCCTTAGATCATGGATTTCCTAATGAAACCAAGAATTTGAATGCAACCGCCTTCTAATATTGAAAGATTCTCCCCTTATTCTCCTCAACGGGCCAACTACTACCTCAGATTAGGCAGCGCTCCTGCAAAAGGGGCATTAGAGCATTGTAGCACTCCCTGGGAAGCTTAAGGGAAGCACCAGGGCTCCAAAAGTGAGTAGCGCTCCTTCAGAAGAGCAGGGGAGCATTATAATGCTCCCTGAATCCTTGTGGAGGGGCGCCAGCGCTCCTAAGACTGATATAGGGGAGCGCTCCCCATTAGAACCTTTGTTTCAAAGATCTTTTTAGGTGTCAAAAGTCCCTTGACTTCAGTTAACCAGTTCTCCTTCTCCAAACCAAGTACATGAGATGTTTTAAGTGCCTCCTTAGTGTCGTCATTATGGAAGTATCCTTGAATGATGTCTTTGACACTTGTGAACAACTTATGACACTTGCGAAAGTTGTAAGGAAGATGTGACACTTACGACAATTGAGAGGAATATGCGACCCTTATCCAGTTGAGTAATTTTGACATGTAATAGAATGCCCCCCAAAGTATGAAGTTAGAAGACGCAAACTGATGACTGAAATACTTTGTAGACGTTCAAGCAAGGGTATAGACTTAGAGAAACTGATGGAAACTGCACACAAACATCCAACAAATATCATGACATATTTCAAAACCCAAGGATCCATAATAGTATTGATAAGAAGGTATAGCCACCGAAGATACAATGTGGATCTATACTCTGATGACTTGAACTGATCGTAGCCACAAAGAATACACAGTGGATCTACGAGATGACAATACATAGCCATGACCAATACAAAGTGGATCTATGTAACAGTGTATGTGTTCTTTGTCCAATGGAAATTCCTTCGCAGCCTGGGCAAAGCATATATCAAAGTTGTTACTCAACCCAGGGTCTTTTTACCGATCCGGACGTGGTACGATTCTGACCATGTGAATAGATGTCTTGATGTCGAACATGGCAGAAACCACTTGATTACCGGTCAATGGTGTGAACCGTTAACAAGTGCGAGGGAGATCACCATTAATGTCAATGATTCCCAAGGTACCCTAGTACATTCCAGCAAATGTGAATAGATGAGTTGAGGTCAAACATCTGTGGAATCATCCGATCATAGGTCAATGATGTAAACCTACTGTCGAACGTGAGGAGGCCTGCCATTAAGGAATGCAGGTCCCAAAGCACTAATTGGTTTCTAAGCCTAATTCCTGGATAATGTGTTGGAGTCGATAGGAATAGACTCGTTGAGGGAGGGCCTTGATGTATCCCCCATCAACAACACGAAATGGACATAGAGATGTAATTGGTAGGCCAAATGGACATGGACTGACATAGGTTTTGAGGCAAGATATTTGGGATGGCTGACTCTCGAGGTGGATACTTCCCTTGAACACTGAGGCACAATAGAAAAAACTGATGTGAACCAACACTTATGCAGTGGATATGGCGACTTGCGTCGGGTGACCCAAAGGAGTGAAAGGAACTCAAAGGATTGGCTCAGTGCAAAGGTTCAATGCACTATGATATGTGCAAATGAAAAAGTGTCGTGTTCAAGGGTGACTCTAAGAAGTGCTGGACGATGTTCTCAAGAGACTGCTTGGCTTGCTCCTTTCAATTTTTTCCCCCATCCAGATAGATGAGTACCTCTTTTTGATTTAATGAGCTCGAGGAGGATAACACATGC
>JZKD02S0670021.1:103234-132698 GCA_000966675.3 Picea glauca | reverse complement strand
CAACCTATTCCAAAGCCCTACACCTTAAGCTAATGTAGGTTTGCTAACAAAGATGTAAAAAGTCTGATAAATTTTAGTTAAGCGTTGATTTTAATGGTTGTTGTTTACTCAGAGGATGTACGAAAGTGAAACTGATGGAATGATGACTCAATTCCCAAAAATATGCATGAAATATGATAGACAATCATTTCTTTTCAATGAATACCTATTTAAGGGAAAGAGGAAGAGTCAT
This sequence comes from Picea glauca, assembly GCA_000966675.3. NCBI lineage: Eukaryota > Viridiplantae > Streptophyta > Pinopsida > Pinales > Pinaceae > Picea > Picea glauca. Next base: position 132,466 of record JZKD02S0670021.1, on the reverse strand, counting down.
TTTCACTATCAAACACTTGACAAGGAATGCCCTCAATCAATTTTGTTCTCAATCAAATCCGACATGATGCTACAACATTTCAGAAATGTAAACTAATATGAAAACTCAATTATGAAGATGTCTCTTTATTGTTTGTATATGAATGATGATTAATTCAAAACAATGCTCGTCTTGCTAATTATCTTTTTGGATTAATGAAAATCAGACCAACACAAGCAAGAATCGTACAAACAACACACCCTCTCATCGTGATCAAAACAAGAAGAGAAAGAAAACAATCAAAGAGAAATCAAACTTCACACCCAAAAGAAAAAATCGAAGAACAATGATCTTAACTAAAACCCAATGAAAAGATATGTAGACCTTTGATGACTTTCACCAGCGTTTTTCGTTCAGTCAAAAAGAGAGAAAGACAATACATGGGTTTCAGACTCCAAATGATAGAAAAACTCAGCAATAATAGTGAAGAAGGTTACAAAATCCAAACAAAAAGATGTTTGTTCTTCAAGCAAAAGACAGATATCCAAGCTGGAAAGAAGAAGAATTGACTCACAAAGTTACCCAGCAAGAGAGGCACAGAGAAAAACTCTGAAAAAAGCAATTCTTGAAGGTTTATTCCCAAAATGAGGGCTGGCGCTCTGTTGCCAAAGGCAAGGAGTGTTATAGCATTCTGTTTCAGGATTTTAGGGAGTGTTGGCACTCTGTTAACACTGGGACAAGGGCGTCAGGTTCAAAAACTCCCAAAAATGTCAAAAATTCTAAAAATTGCAATTCAATCTCGACAATTAGGCTGAGTATGATGGGTTAGGGAGCCAATCAGCTCATGAAACCAATCAAAAGAGGATTGAGCCAGGTATGAACCAATCAAGGGGTAGAACAAGGTCAATAAGGAGAAATCAAAACAAGAAATTTCGATTTGAGGTTATCTCCCCAGCGGATTCGCCAATTTTTGTTGTAGGAAAATCTCCCTGTGGACAGGTAGATCGCCTCTAAGATCTTGACCCTAACTCTACGACAGAAAATGATTAATATGGACACTGACTTCCTTTCAAATCTATCCAAAATAACACATGAGAAGGAAGGAGAATAGAAGTACCTCTTTCTCGACGTTTGTCCCTGCACACTCCGAGTTGTGCTTCGATTCTTTGCTCCTCGCTGAGTCCTATAGACAAACAAGATACGACCACTTCCTACTCTATCGATGTTAGCTCAAAAATAGATCTATCTATCAATGATAATTTCATGTAACATCAGACACAGACCAGAAAGAAACAGGTCAAGCGTGTCATATTAATGAGAATAACAACAGCAATACTTACAATCGTAGATGCGAATGCGACAACTTCATCGAGTCATGTTCATCTAACCCTTGCTCGAAAGATCCACGATCTGGATAACAACAGCTTCACTGATCACTCTCTTTTGGCTGACTGTGTGTTTCCTATGAGATCATAGGTTTCATGCTAGCAATTCTTCCTCAATCAACTCCAACACCACTTATGAGATCATAAGTTTGGTGTAATTCTCCATTTCCCATTTTCCACCATCATAGAGCTTTCTTATATAGGTTAATAGGATCTTAACCTCTTGAGTTATCTTTAGAACAAGTTAGGGAACCTCCTCCTTAGATCAGGGATTTCCTGATAAGACCAAGAATTCAAATGCAACTGCCTTCTAATCTTGAAAGATCCTCCCCTTATTCTCCTCAACGGGCCAACTACTGCCTCAGATTAGGCAGCGCTCCTGCAAAAGGGGCATCAGAGCATTGTAGCGCTCCCTAAGAAGATTAAGGGAAGTGCCAGTGCTCCAAAAGTGAGTAGCGCTCCTTCAAAAGGGTAGGGGAGAGTTATAGCGCTCCCTGAAGCCTTGTGGAGGGGTGCCAACGCTCCTAAGACTAATATAGGGGGGTGCTCCCCCCCAGAACCTTTGTTTCAGAGCTCTTTTCAGGTGTCAAAAGTCCCTTGACTTCAGTTAACTAGTTCTCCTTCTCCAAACCAAGTACATGAGATGTTTTAAGTGCCTCCTTAGTGTCATCATTATGGCAGTATGCTTGAATGATTTCTTCGACACTTGTGAACAACTTGTGACACTTGCTAAAGTTGTAAGGAAGATGTGACACTTACGACAATTGAGAGGAATATGAGACACTTTTCCAGTTGAGTAATTTTGACATGTAACACAATGTATTGCAAAAACCCTAACCCTAACTTTGTTATGTCTTCCATAAATGTGTGTGTGCTTCTCTTCCTTCCAGTAATTGCTTCCCTCATGCATGCCTTCTTTCCAAAAACAACCTTTCTTTCCACTCTATCCTGCTTCCAACACTTCTCAAAATCCAGCTTCGCCAAAACTGGTGCATAGATGATTGCTTTCTTGATCCCTACAAAAGCATTTTCGACATCATATGTCCAAGAAAAAGAATGATCTTGATTAAGCAAATTATGAATTGGTTTGACCATCGTAAAAAAATATGGAACAAACCTATGGACGAAGTTAATAACACCCACAATATCTTGAACCTCCTTCTTGGAAGTGGGAGAAGGTAGATTAAGGATAGCAACAATCCTTTTAGGATCAATGCTTATTCCTGAATTGGAGACAATGTGTCCAAGGAGCTTTCCCTTGGTAATACCGAAAATGGACTTAGAAGGATTTAGAGAGATGCCAAATTTCCTACATCGCATGAGAACACTTTTTAGATGAACAAAATGATCTGATAAGTTTTTAGAGTACACAGTTAAGTCATCAAGGTAGATCTGAATGATCTTGCTGATCAAATTGTCGAAATGTATTTGCATAGCTCTTTGAAAAGTGGCACTTGCATTAGATAAGCCAAAAGGCATACATTCATAAGAAAAGGTACCCCAACGAGTAATAAATGTGGTTTTATATTTATCTTACCTTTTTACCTTGATTTGAATGTAACCAAAAAAACCGTGAAGTAAGGACATAATCTGTGACCCTACAACTTGCTGCAAAATCATTTCCATGTTAGGGAGAGGAAAGTGATCTTTTATACTAGCCAGATTTGATGTGTGAAAGTCAACACATAATCTGATATGACTAGTTGCTTTCCGAACAGGAACCAAATTGGAAACCCATTTAGAATATTTGACCGAAAAGATGATTCCATCTTTCAAGATCTTTTCCAACTCCTTTCGAATAGTTGCTTCCAGTGTAGGGTTGATAGGTCTTTGTTTTTTCCTAACTGGTTTTATGCCTTCCTTTATGGTAATGGCATGTTGTATAAGAGTAGGATCAAAACCATGAAGACCCTCATAAGACCAAGAAAAAATATCTTGGAATTCGCCAAGCAGCTTGGCAAACTTCATTTTCTCTTCATCTGAACATTGGGCACCTATTTTAACATTCTTTGGAGACTCGGGTGTCCCAATGTTCAAGGAGATGGTTTCACCCACCTTCCTTTTCGATTCCTCTTCTTTATGTCTCTCTTTATTTCCTACATCACTCGATTAAATTGAACTCTTTAGAGGAGTCAAGCCCTTAGGAATATTGTTATCTTCTATGGATATAATTTCCTTGGGATTATAAGGTTCATTTTGAATGAAAGAATAAATGCTCTCATCTCTAGGGAAGACCTGCCATGATTCTATATTGTCATGGATATGTGGACGATATAGAGATTGAAAAGTACAATCAAGTCTATGTGGCAGAAGTTGCTAATTAGGAGAGGCTGCAAAAACAGCTAACCAATAAGCCATTGAGTTCAACTCCCTCTTAACATGAGTAATGTTGAAATATAATAGGTTCGAGATAAGTGCCCAAATAGTTTGGGTTTATTGTTTCATCAACTTGTTTCTAGGAGAGTATATCTTACGTAACAACAAGCTCAAAGTCTCCAAAAACTGTAAGGTGACCACAACCTATATTATAGGCATTTTCAATGCCTAATAATAAAGCTTTGAATTCAGTGACATTGTGTGTGCCAGCAAACTCCAACCTATAAGAAAAGTTATGAATTTTCCTCACAAAGAATACAAGTAATTCCATCTTTGTTACCTTCACTACAACATGAACCATAAAAGTGCATGTGCCACATGCCATCATCTAAATCGATTTGTTCCAAGGGAATGTTATCCTGCTCGGAAAATATGGAATACACCCCTAGGTCCTCTTCGATATAGTTCACATTAGGTTGTGGGACACTCTCTATGTAAGGTGAAATCATTCACTTTCTAAGGAATATGATGGTTTTAACATTCTGAGGAATGGATAAGTGTGTCTCGTCGAGTGAGAGGTATCCACCCATCAAATCTTTCCAATCTCTTCCTAAGATGATTGAGTAATTTCTTACTGGCATATCAATTACCTGGATACTAAGGGTTGTCCTTATTTCAGGGTGTGCGCACAAAACTAAGGTCACATCTTTAATATAACCTATGGTCATTTGTTGTATACTATTATAAGAGAGCCTTCTTCTAGTGTTTTCATTTTTACAATACAAGCCTAGCTCTTCCATAATAATCTTCGACATTACACTTGGGCCTGAACCGCCATCAATGAGGCAACAATGGGCGATCTTATCCATAATTTTTACAGAAATATAAAAAGGGGGATTTTTACAGGGTATCTAAAGTTATGTACACCTACTTTATTTACAGACGAATCCTCTTCATTTACCTCTTCATAGAGGTTGGCTACAATGGAATCTTTTCCTTCCATGAATTGTTTTAGATGCCTCTCTTATTCAGGGACAACAACGATGTCTGGAAGGGTTACATCTGCTTTGATGTTGGCCAACTAATTCAAAATATTGTATTTGGTAGAGGGGAGAGGGGAGTTAGTTCCTTGACTGTCGGGAACCTTGGGAACTTGAATAGTAGCAGCTGGTGAGGATGAGCTCGGGCTAGGAGAATTGCAGGGAGGATCATATTTTCCTTTGGGAGTGTAGGATTTGTTCCTAGTATTGATGATCATGACATATTCTCGCTCTACAAAATCTAGGACAGTGATGCTAGTTTCTAGTCTTTTACCAAAGATCTTATCTCTGGCACTCTTTTTTACCTCACATGTGGTTTCCTTGTGGTGTTCCTCGCAAAAGTTACACCAACTTCGAGGAATGATAGCTTTAGGCTAAAAATTATTTTCAATTGGATTTCTAAAGGGGGGTGTTGAGGAGTGTTACACATCAAAATCACTCAACTGGATAAGTGTCACATATTGCCTCTCACTTGTCGCAAGTGTCGCAACTCCCCTACAACTTGTCGCAAATGTCGCAAGTTGGTTACAGATTGTCGTAAATGTTGTTGAATCATGCTACCACAATGACGACACTAAAGAGGCACTTAAAACATCTCATGTACTTGGTTTGAAGGAAGAAAACTGGTCCACTGGAGTCAAACATCTCTCAACGCCTAAGAGGGTTTCATAGTCAAGAGTTTGGAGGGGGAACGCTCCCCTAAAACTACCTGAGGAGCGCTGGCACCCCTCTACCATGCCTCAGAAGAATTGTAGAGCTTCTCTACCCCTTTGTAGGAGCGCTTCTCAGTTTTGGAACGCTGGCGCTTCCCTTGACCTTCTCTGGAGCGTTCTAGCGCTCTGATGCCCCTTCTAAGGGAGCGCTCTCCATTCTGGGTAAATTGTTAGCCCGATGAGAAGAATAAGGGGAGAATCATTCGAGTTTAGGAGACGGTTGAGCTCGAATTCTTGGTTCTATCAAAAGATCTCTAATCCAAGGAGGAGGTTCCCAACTGGTTCTAAACATAATCAAGTGGTTAGGCTCCTCCCAACCTATATAAGCAAGCTCTATGGTGATGAAGAGCAGGAAGAACTGAATGTATGAAACTTATGATCTTGGAGGAAACTTACAGTCAGCCAAAGGAGAGTGATCAGTGAAGCTGATGTTATCCAGGTTGTGGATCTTTTAGGCAAGGGTTAGACGAAGAGAACTTGATGAAGCTGTCGCATTCGCATCTACGATTGTAAGTACTGCTGTCGTTATTCTCATTAATATGACAAGCTTGGCCTGTTTCTTTCTAGTTTGTGTCTAATGGTACATGAACTTATCATCTATTGGTAGATCTATTTTCAAGCTAATGTTAGTAGAGTAGGAAGTGGTCGTATCTTTTTTTGTCCATAGACCTCAGCGAGGAGCAAAAGGATTGGAGCGCAACTCGAAGCGTGCAGGGACAAACGTCGATTAAAAGGTACTTCTATTATCCTTCCTTCTCATGCATTAGTCTTAGATAGATTTGAAAGAAAGTCAGTGTCCACGTTAAGCATTTTTCTGTCTAGGGTTAAGGTCAAGCCTTAGAGGTCAATCTACTTGTCTGCAGGCAGATTTTCCTACAACAAGGAGGATGAAGCTCCATGAGTGAGAGGGGAGACATTTCCCTTTCTCTCATATGCTATCATACGATTATTCATATCTTTTACTAGCTGTAAGAGGGAGGACATGTCCATCTGTTTAATTGATTCTCCCTGAGGAAGACCTGTTCTTTCAAGTTGTTATTCATACTCCAAACATGTATGCAGAGTGGAACCTAGGTTATCAACGGATTTTTTCCCAAGCCTATGATGGTAGGGGGATGATAATGCATTATAATAATGCATGAAAGTGGCTTGATTCTGCGGTCGAATGAGTTCGAGGATTTGATTGTATAACTTAGTGAAACACAAGTTGAAGGAATTGATGGTCTCACCATCTTTATAGGTGATGTTATTGTACTCCCATAACTGCTCAGCTGGGCTTTTAGATTTCCCATGGGTGGATTTTAACCAATAGACTAACTCCTCCAAAGCAGACAAAATCTTAGGAGGAAGGTCAAAGAAATCAGCCGCAACCTTTCCTTCCAAGGAATTGAAAAATAAGCGCATGAAAGTATCGTTGTCATTGGCTCCTATGTTGTGACAGGCATTAGAAAATTCCACCAGGTGTTCATTTGTAGTGACAGTGTTATTCCTAGAAAACCTAGGAAGATGCTCTTTGAATTTAGGAAGTGGACGAGTAGCAGGTGCTAGGTTAAGAGGAGAGGAAACATGCCACAACGTGGTTGTAGCATCTTCTTCAAATTGAAAAAGCCCATATTTTTTAATGAGTTTGGTGGGGTTTGTGGTACATTGGACAATGACATGGTGGCTATATAAGCTACCAATCACTGATGAAGCTGAAGACTGAGAGGAGTAAGCACTTCCAGTGCCACCAGAGCCACCACTAGATTCCATCTTGTGGATGATAGGTAAGGGAGAGAAAGACAAACTGGATGAATCAGACAAGGTTCTCCTTAGAGCACTTTGTTGGGTAGATAACACAAAGTTACTTCTTCCTATTTCATCAATAGGATTAGTTTCAGGTGATAAGCCTCTACTTCTCCTCGAAACACGAGGGTCTAAGGACATGAAAAGAAGGTCAAAGCTGAAGGAACAAGAAGGTTATTGTTGATTTCTAGGTTGTCTATGTCTAGCTTCCTAATGTCCTTGGGCACTAATGTCTCATTCAATTGTTTCCCATGAATGATTAAGCTCAGCTTGAGTATTAGTAGTGTCTAAAATGGTGTTAAACAAATTCAAAGAAATGCTAGTCTGATCTTGAAGATTGGGCTCAATATTGGGCTACCTTGCAACAGGTACAGTCATTAAGAAATAAAATAGTCAAAGAATCAATATCAGAAAAATAGATGTATTCGATGATAATCAAGCATAAAAATCAACCAGAGAGATATATTGAAGATCTCCCTAGTATGGTCGCCAAATAAATGTTGAGGAAAATATATGAAATGATATTACTCAAGCATTTTCATATCTTTCTTGGCTAAAGAAAGATAGATGGGAATATCACCCTATGTTTATAGCCATCAAAATTTGTATCCTAATTCACAAGTATTGATTACAAGTGCTTAGGCTGGTTTTTTTATAAATGAAATCTTGCTGGAAAATCCATTATTTATGTAATTTTCTGAATATAATAGATGCTGAAATAAATATAGAGAGAGAACTAAGACACCAAGTCAATAATGAAAACAGATGAGACATAAAGAAATCATTTATTTTATTCCAATTTATAAAAATAATCATTCTCTTTACAAAATTCCCTGAGGAAGTTTTGGACCAAAGTCAAACTTAGATGTCCCCGATGAAAACCATACAAAAGGGCTTTTGACAGAAAGTAAAAAACTGAACTTTAAAAGTTGGATCAACTTGCCACAGATTGTTGCCCACTCGAATTTGTAAAATAGTTGTTACACATTATTTTCATCACCCCTATGACCATTAATGATGTAAACCTATCCTTTTTCTTTAAAAGGATCAATGGCCTTAATCCCTGAAGAAGAATGAAGACACTTTTTCCCAGAAAGATGAAAATTATATTTTCCTTTGTAAAAACCTTATAAACAGGGATCGTCACACCTTGCTTAGTGTTAAGGGTACGATGATATAGGATCTTCATAGGTTTCACCATAGTTTCCTATGACATCGTCATAGATTTCTTAGTGTTAAGGGTGCGACAATTTTCGTACGAAGGAAAAAGAGGAATTTCTTGAAAGTTCTAGAATAGAAGCTTCGAGGGTGAGGTGCCCTCTGATCGGTTTGGATCTGAGTCATGTACATGATCTCATGGGATCATCCTAACCTCATCACCCTATCCTTTTCATCCTATAAAAGGAGAGGATTTCTCATGGGGAAGGTTAGGTTGGATTGAGTTGGCTAGTGCTTGGTTGGAAAGTTCTTGAGTTTTGCAGCTTTGAGTTTTTGGAGCTTGTATGTTGGCTTTGAGATTTGATTTGTCAAGATAGATTGTTTATCTCAGAATCCATGGAGAAGAAGTGTGTGGGAAGCAACGAATTGTTGGAAGGGACCATACAACATCAAGGCAATGGTTGTATTCTCTTTTTCACATATTTAATATAGTGATATATTTCTTTCCCATAAAATTGGTCTTATTTTAATGTATGACTCCTTGATCACATGCATAGGTTTTGTTGAGTATATGTGGTTGCTTTCACTTTGTTGCCTTGTGTATTTTTACAGGTTCAACATCCCATAAGCCTTGGAACGGAGTGAGAATAACACTAGCGAGGACAAAGGACATTTAAAAGGTATGTCATTTATCTCTTGTTAGGTAGTAAACTCAATAATTAGAGCTTAGGGAAAGTCTTATATTTTGTTCTAGTTTGTTCTAGTTTTGGGTGGAACTAGAGAGATATTTTTGTGTCCACACTTACTGATTAGTCTGATAACAATAGAGTTTGTCAGTCATGAAATTTAATTCACAAATAGACAAGTCTACACATACTATCAAAGATAGATCAACACCTCTGAAAAACAATTGTCTGAATGATGTAATTCAACCCTGAATATTGTTGTCTACAATAGGACCCTTCTATCATAAAAGAGAATTAGGCTTCCAATGAATTAAAGAATGAATGAACACTGAATTATCTCAACAAAACTCAAAGAGAAGACCTTAGTATGCTTCTCCTTCTATTCTCCTCTTGTTCCTCCTTTTCCTTTTGCCTTTAAGCAATTAGAATTGGTTGAAGTAGTTGAACTACTTATTTAGTTAAGTTAACTAAAACTCAACCAACTTTTTAGTTAAGGGGGAAAAGTAATAAAACCATAATAAGTTTTTTTAATAAATAATAACTAGTAGGTGGGACCCCTTGTGACTCCCTTTAGCTCTTTAACAATCATAATACAACTAGTTAATCAAAGAAAACATCCCTTCTTGTGACTCCCATCATCACTTTCATATTTTGACAATTTATATCAATGATAATTGAAATTATTTGTAAAAATATATTACCCATATATCCAAAACATAGTGTGTTGTTGAAAATTTCAGAAGTCAACTGTTCTCAACAATTAATAAATAAAAACACTTAAAATCCATATTTTCCACTCTAGGAGGCAATCTTTCCCTTGTTGTTGTTGTCATCCTTTGATCTCTCTGAATTTTCCTTAGGTTGTGTGGAGCCTTTAGGCCTAATCTCACTAATCACATGAGAGCAATAATCTCTCAAATGCAAGTGGGAGGACATGGATTTGGCAGAGTCATTTGAGGGTGAGGATGGGGCAACAACGGCTTTTCCTTTGTCAGGAGCATGGTGGGAATCAGTTTTTAACCTTTTTCTTGCATGGGAAGACTGTACTGGTGAGTGGACAGTGGAAGATTGGACAATTTGATTAACAGGTGGAGGGGCAGGTAGAGACAAGTTAGGCCAGCCACGATGTTGGAAGATTGTCGGGTGGACAATCTCTTGCCATCTGTCATTTTCAAGGATTTCAATTTGTAGTGAAACGTGAGGGGATACTGGGATACCAGGGACCTGTGGGACTTGGAAGGGAGGCCTTTCAGGCCTAGGTTGGACCACTCCTATCCCAATCCAATTAAAAATCCAGCTTGAAATAGCTAGCCTAACTCTTATGAGTCTGCATCAAAGTGTATAGAGAACATTGGCCTTCTAGGGCCCCTGTTCCAATTTCCTCTTCCTTTGTTACCCCGACCATGGCTACCTCTACTGAAAAATCTCATTCCTGTATGCATTATTTATTAGCAAATAGTTTCTTCAAAAACCATACATGACAACTCTTTTAAATATGAAACAAAGTTTCACTCAACAACATATTAGACTCATGCAATCCAATCCATACAAATCATTGAATATTTGTCAATGAGCAGGGGGTGAACAAGGGTTCTGGGATATGTGAGGGATTGTATTGAGCGAAAAGTGTTAAAATGAGGGGGAATAGATCATGATTACTGCTCACAAACATCAAACAATCAACTATATAATAAATCGAAAGAATATATCACTATAATTCATCCCTGTGCGATCCTTTAACTGTCATAATACAAAATTTATCTTAATTATAATTAAATTTTAGGAAAAGGGAGTGGATACTGAATATGGGAAGGCGAGGGGAGTTGTAATGTGCGAAAAGCGAAAGAATGGTAGGCAAAAGAATGGATACTATTCGTAAAACTAATTAAGTCATCCATAAAAATAAAAAAAACTCTATATTCAATACCAGGATACCAATACCAATTAACAATTCCTGTGTGTCAAAATTTGTTCACTGTCCCACATTCAATTCTTCAAAAAAAAATTAATCAACACAGTCTATAATCATACTCATAATCACTATGCCTTTCAACAGTCTTATTAAGAGAATACTTGTTTCTTTTCATTTAAACAAAATCAAAAGGAATACACAGTCACATTGCTTCATCTCTGTCCATCGTATGTTTCTATAGAATATCAACCAATGCCCATAATTCATAATTTCCAAAATCAAACATAGACACAGGTCTTTCCCAAGTTGAAAAAACCTTTTTAAAACTTGCCCGATTTCATTCTTTTGACAATATTAACAAATACACTTGCAACGAAACCATACAACAAAACCAGTGCTTCATTTTTTATGGTGCAATAAAACAAAACAATTCACGATGTATCCATAAAACATACATAGTAAACAACCAAGTCACAATCATCATTTTCCCCAACTTGCAATGATCCCGATCGGGACTAATCAAACACAAAGAAGCCACCAACTACAATTGAAACCACGTTGTAGAAACACTATGACCAACGCATAAAGAAAAGAGGCAGCCCCTCGACTGTACACCAATTCTCATCCCCAATTACAACTTTCCAACAACCTAATCAAACAGAGACGAGACAATACTCAAATCCACTGTCATAACCACTCAACCAACTTATGACAATCAACAAGATACCCAACAAGAGTGCGACTGGTTGGGGTTATCAAAATTGGGCTCTGTAACCATGAACACAAGAAATAATCAAGAGTTTGCTCGGTCACCAAAACACAGAGAGACTGGAGGTCGAACATATCAACAGTAGGTAGAAAACCTTCAAAATAAGAACGGTGGAACCACAGGCTTTTATAACTCTGAGCTTGTGTAATAGTGTGATAGTTCAACACCGGGTAGGGTAGTGTTGACGGGTGAAATTGACCGTCCGTCAACTGAGAGAGTGGAACCGGTCTGGGGTTGTCTAAATAACCCAAGCCGTTTGGAATGGACCACCCTGACGAGTTTAACGGCTCCGTTGGCCGCTCTAAGGTCTCCTAAGAAAACTAAAGAGAAAATCTGATCTGAGGCTAAGTGATCTATCTAAACTAAATAAAACAAACTAACTATGATTAAATATAAGAAAATAACTAAAATAAAGGAAACTAGAAACTAATAAAACATAAAAAGGAACTAATATACTAAATACAAACTATTCTAACTATTATATATACAAAAGACTAATAACTCAAATCAACTATCTAATTACTAATTTAATTACAATTTATTCACAAATGTGCATTATCTACAATCTACAGATTTGAATAAAACCTGTGAAACTGATGTGCCTGTTGTCCTAAAACAGTGAAGGATAACTCTTTTTAATTTTATGATTTATGAATAAGAAAGTAAGCTAACTGAAATTAAACGATCTAATATATTAATTAAATCAATTACTAGCTAATATACTAAGCAAATAATTGACAAACAAACCTGGAAACGCTCCAAATCTGCCCTGCGTATGATGACTTCTAAGCTAGTCGGAGGAGGGAAACTCACACCGGTTAGTCCGTAAGCTTCTCGCAAACGATCAGCTATGCTGCTTCTTGAAGTATGTTACAGGACAAACAAGACATAAAAGAAAATCATAACAATCTTTTGATTATAAATTCCTGCAAAAGGGAAACCTATTGTGCAACAAACTTATATATTACAATTCAATTTATGAAGAAGACAAAGCTATCATTCACAAATAGAATCAACAATTGTTATGTCCTTTATCTATTTGGAAGAAACAAGATATAGATGACAGTAATAAGATTATATCACTTGAATTTGATTTAGATAGCAAAGTAATACTAAACCATAAACAAAATGATATACAAAACATGGAACAAAGTGTTGATATATTGAAAAGCAAAATCTATGACAAGACACCAGTTCTGCTCCAGTCTGAATCAAAATTCTATATCCTTGTTCTCCCCCAACTGAGGATGATGCTTATTACAAAAACCATAGGTTTATATAGGTTTCTCACAAGGTAAAACTTCCTTGTGAATAATAGCAAATTGTTTTACAAAATCTGGGAAGATATTCCCAAAATCTAATTCAAACTTAGCAACCTAAGACAAAACCAAATCTAAAATATCTCCTAAACTGTTACAACATGCCCATTTGATCACTGAAATTCGTATGTACCTGAAAAGAGGCAAAAATAAACAAGTTTAAAAGATATTTTGTTAATAAAATGGTAAAAATCTGATCCTGTAGACTAGCTACAGAATCAGCTGGTCTAATTTGAGAACATACCTATTTTAAATCAATTAAAACTAACAGAAATATATTAAAACAAATATTTGATTACTAATTAAAATCAAAGAAAAATATTTAATCCAAAACTACTATGCTAATTTAGAACAAACATAATCTCAATTTAATCTAATTCAATCAAAACAAATATCAAATAAATTTTTGCAAAATCCATCCATATAGAGGTAACACTCCTACATCCATCTTTTTTCATATCAATAAATCTATCTAGAATTAAGTGTAGGGAATTAGAGCTGAAAAATCTTGCCACCAGATCCAAGCATACACCAGCAGCTTCAGCAGGACGGTTAGATTGAAATCACACCACTCATGAAGGAAGCCACAGCACCAATTGCCCACCTACAACACTTTAAAAGAGAGGTCTGCCAATATAAAACTTCTGCCAAAAGTATCATGGATGGCCACAAGCCATGGCTCAGAGCATCAGCAAGTAGCCACGACTGTCCAAAACCTGGCAAACAAAGCTTTCAGAAGCATCCACTGCCTCTGACATTGCCCTGTCATTTCATGCTTCTCTTGCATATGTATTGTCTTTGTTTCCTCTTGTTGGTATTCTTGAAAAAAATCCCTTTATCCATATCCATCAACATTATTCTCACATTACATTTCTATCCCCTGTTTGGTAATCACACTGTGTTCAATATCTGACCCATTTGGTGGGCTGTCAAGATCTGTATTACTGGCATGATCCAAACCAAAAATGTCAATTTGAATAAAACAACACTATTCACTGTCTCTACTAGGGGTATAATCAAAACCACTGCACTCCACACTTTCATAAGCAGAAATTCAAGTGCAAGATCCACCATTATCATCTTCTTCATTCTTAAAATTGGCAAGTTGCTTTGTACAATCAATTACAGCGATTTCAGAGACAGATCCATTCTCAAGGGTTCTTGAAATAGTGTTGTGTGCTTCTTTCATTTCACCTTTGTGACTTGAATCAAACCCCAATGATGATCCACCTGGTAGATCAGCAGATTCTTTTTGAATACCCTATTGTAAATTCTTTGTTCATTTTTCTGGAGACAGAGTAATCTCCTGCTTGAAACCCATGAGAGTTACCTGACGTTTTAACTTGTCTCTACAATATGTCTCTAGATTGCAAATGTTCGGCATTATTTTGAGCCTTCCAGCCAAGAGCATCGTAGCCATCAAAGCCCTCCAAGTCTTCTGTGCAGGAACTTGTCCAGCTATCACAATCTTCCTTTCTGATATTTGGATAAGACCGTCCAGGCCATCTAATCTTTCTGATTTTGAGGTCATCAAAACCAATACTCAACAACCTGTGTCTACAAGCTTGTATTTCACACTCAAGAGAAGAAATTTCCTTGTCTTTCCTATGTATGAGATCTTCAAAATATGTCAAAGATTCCCTGATCACGAGCGAGTTTTTCTTTAGCCAATCTTTTATATTGATTTGTCTCTAGATGCACAGCAGCTTGTATCTTGGAAAGAGATTAAACCTCCCTTTCTTTGCTGCTATATAATTAGGATTTGTATACTTCCCATGTTTGCTGCTGAGAAATATTCAACTCCCCCAACTCTTCAATTTTCTTGTTCTTAGAATCGAGTTCAAATTCCATGCGGTTAATCTTCTCATCCATAGCCCCCCTTTTTTTTTTAGCTTCTTCATGTATGAAGTGATCATGTGGAAGATAAACATCGTTCTTCTCCCTTGCAGCACGCACCTCTTGTTTCAGTCATTCAATGTCAGCATAAAGATCCTTAATAAGGGCAGACTTCAACATTTTCTGATTCAGCTCTGGTTTGTTCTCGATGTTTTTAGCATGATGAGCATAATCTAGTGTGCTCAGAGTTTCATCCAGAGACTGGATTGATGGGGATACAGTAGCAATTATGCAAGTCTTTGTTTTTCCACCAAGAGAATCTCTCAGTAATCTTGTCAATTTACTATCTCTGTAAGGTACATGACCTAAATGCTCTACAAGTGTAGTAATCACACGTCCAAGTGTAAGCAAACTCTTATTGATCTCACCTGCTTCCCTTGTTCGACCAGTGTCTCTGGCACCTGAACGTGAAATATTTTATGAGCCAGCCAGATCTACAAGATTAAGCTCTCCACATTTAACGAGTTCCTCACCCTCTGGAGTGGTCTCTTCACTATGAATTGTGATAGAGAATATGGAGTGTGAGCGGCTGCTCTGCTTATTTAACAAAGTTTCTGCAGTGTGCGTCTTGGCAGATCCCCTTTCAATCAGATTGTATATCTCGCTTGCACTGTATACAATCTCTTCTCCCAGGCCTCTAACTAAAACACCACCTTTTCCATCTTCCATAAGTGCAATCGGTCTTTTGGACTTATCTTCAGAGCTTCTAGTGTGTCAATTATTTGGCGGACCGCTCTAGGAATGACTCCAGCATTAGTAGGAATTTCTCCATTCTTACTTATCCTTCCTCCACCTTCCATAGTGTATGTTTTTCCAGTGCCCGTTTGACCATATGCAAAAATAGAGCAGTTAAATCCTTCAAGCACTTCATTAACAATAGGTACAATAGCCTGATCATATAAACTTCTCTGCTGGGACTTGGGACCAAAAACCTTGACAAGGTTCGCACAGGAGAATTTAATCTCTCTATGCCCTCCAGGTCGTCTAAGGAAACCACAAACTCTCAACCTGGTTGCAGATCATTTTAAGTTTATATCCAGGCTGACTTATTACATGAAATTTTCAAATCTGGTCTCTAAACTCGCACAACCCTCCAAACAACAATAAAAGTATAGATGGGAAACCCTAGAGATGCCAGAAACTTTCAAAGGTTGTATCAGTATTCAGATCTTAATTTCTTCCTCTTTATGCACCAAATCTAGCTCTGAAAATGTCAATTCATAATAAAAAAATGACCAAAGTTACCTCAGTATGATTTATGAATCTAAGGAAACCATCATATTAGCGATCATGAGCGTGGCAGGTGAGGAATAGCTTAATTTCTGGTAAGGAGGCAGGCGTTTACAGCTGTAATATCCCCTATAACACAGCTCAAAAATTATATCAATTGGTTGACCAATAAACAATGATAAGTGCATGCGCAATCAATGTTATACCAAAGTTTTTAATCTACCAGCAATCGAATTGCAATCAATACCAAACTTAACTATGCGCCAATGTAACCACCGATATCCATAGCTTAACCGATGTGTCAATCATACCAATAGTTACAAAAATAGCCATAGGCATTATATTAAAAAGATATGCATGAATATCCATATATCTTATGAAACCAAAGGCTGAGTAGGCCAAATAAGAAGCCAATCCAAATACTAATGCATTGCGAATTCAATGAAATCCAATCACACAATTGATATAAGAATGCCCAATGAGCATACCAATGTGTGCGAGTGTTATACCATAATGTTCAAACATCCAACATGAAGTTCAAAACCCAAAATCATGTATTCGTCAATGCCTTAATCAAAAGTTTAACCAAGGTGTCAAATTGATATTGCATAGATTGATACACCAAGAGCTATAACAAGGATCAATAATAAGGATCACAAAAGATAAATCTTGACCCCCATGAAATTCAATGAATCAATGTTCAGGCAAGTCATAAAATGCGAATCCAAAGGCTAAATGTCTTCAATAAAACCGAGTTATATAATCCATCGAAGTATGAAAACCGATCAAAGGATATTGCCGATCATGTAAAAATCAACAAAAAGATAAGCGCAATATGCATAATGACACAAAAGATATTGGCAGTTCAGATAATGATAGAAATGTGACCTCGAAAGGAGAAATCTTCATGCTTACACTCGTGAAGACTTAGCGAAGACACAGGTGCAAAAGTCTCAAGAAATGAAAGTTTCATGTAAGCGACGAAAAACTTGATGTTCGCAAGACATAGGTGTAGGCAACTTACAAGAAAATGGAAAAATGTTAATTGGCTGCCAACAGGTAGGCAACGATGCAGATGAGCAACGATTTCTCACTGGATAGTAACAAATACCAAGAATGCATAGAGGCATAACCCTCGTGCTATTCTCAAGAGCCGAACCAATTTATAACAATGCCAATGGAAATGCAGACCCCAAGTATTACCAACAACCGTAAAGCATACGTTTTGGCATAATGGCCACCCCATAACCAACTGTGTTGATGCCAATATCACAAAAATAAGTCCATGACCAGGTGAATAACCCACGAACATGGATCTGAAAGATACATAGTGATCAAAAGCTAGCTCGAAACATACACAGCAACCCCATAGCACCCGAATACAGTCGGATATGGTTACCATAACTGTGAGGAGGCAGCCAGCAAGGCTAAATATAGAGAAACCCTCCAACAAAATACCCATAACTACTTAAAACAATAGAGAGCCATCACAGCTTCCACCACATAGAAAACCCAATGAAATCACAACTTCAACAAATAAATCTTTCCATTTTCAAACGAATAGCCACACATTCATTCTAGAGAAAATACCCACGCGTTTACACAGTTGCCAATCTCAGGAAACCAAAAACCAACACATTACCAAGCCATCGTTTGTTTCATACACAAAGTGAAATTCATGGATGGATGAAAATAACTATCCTGTAACCAATGGCTTTAAATAGGGCGAGTTGGTCGACCAGTTCCTTCTAGGATTGAATCTCGGAGCTTAAACATAGCAAAACCAAATGAAACAATAACCATGCTAGGTGTTGGCATAGGGGCAGACCCATGGTTCACTCCAAGACTACACCAACAAGCCCTAGCTACTGGCCCTTTTATCAGCACTTGTGAAGCAGATGCAGTCTCACCTGAAGCAGCTATGAGGGGGTTGCAGGATAGAGATGTCTACAACCAGGGGAATATCAAGTGGATCTACTATAAAATAACTTAGCACGCATATATCACTTATTCAACTAGATCTAATCCACACAACTATATATCTGGTCTACTACAACAAGACAAATAACAGTATGACAATAACAAGATCAAAGAAGAATTCACACATTTGACACAAGATAAATCTGGTTCACCCTCTCTCTAGGGCTATGTCCATAGAACTATGCTTATGATTTATTAAGGTAAAGCATACAGTTCATACCTGTTCTCTCAGCTAATATATCTTCTTTCTTCTCTCTCTTTCTCTCCCATTCATGTCCACCTAGCTATAGGACTTGATCTTCGCACATAGCTGAAGATCTCACAATACAATCCTCTCTCTCCACAACAGAGCTATAACAACAATATCATACCAATACTCAATGACCAACCAACAACATAACATGACCAACCTGACCTAGGTCCTCTTGACATTTATTTATACATTACAATCCCTCACTAACAGCCTTAGGTCGAAACCTAGGTGCCAAAACCCTAGATACTAAAACCCTAGGTCAACTTGACCCGCTTTTTCCGGGCTTTATGAGCCTATCTTTCCTTCTTCATCATGCGGTGCTCCAAAGCATCCAATGATGGATTTATTTGTTTGTTGAGTTGTCCACAATCCTTCTTCCTTGCTTATCTGTCATCCCTGATCTCCTCATCCAATGGATTGCTTTTTCACACTTTGCTCCATCTTTCCTGCTCTTTTCATCACTTCGACTCAGTGATAGTTACTGTGTCTCCCGCGAAGCTCACTTTTTACCTTTCCTTCCTTGTTCTTCACTTCCTTCCATAACCAAGGGCCAACATGCCCCCAAAACTAACCTATGACTCATCCTGAAGCACTTTCGATTTGATCCTCTTGTTTTACTTCGACTTTGGACTGTGCAGTGCAACCCTTGCTTTCTGCTTTATGCCTCCTTTCCATCTTTGTGCAGACTATATTTTCTATGTCTAGTACCCAGTTTAAACTATGCCTGGTACCTGGACCCTTTTCCTCATGCTTTTACTGAGAGCTGTGAGGCCGTTGGTTGTCATAGTACAACTTCAGCCAACTCCCATTCACCAATCCTTCCTTCTAGTCTCCCTTCAATGTCTTCATCTGCGCAACTCCTCCTTCTGTAACATAGGCAATCTCATATGGTCGGAGCCAATGCATTTTGAACTTCCCAAGGTTTTTGATAAACTTACTATCATACACCAGTATTAAATCACCTTGCTTGAATGTCTTCTTCTTGATGTGCCTGTCATGATAGGCCTTTTCTCATTCCTTCTGAACTTGCTAATGGAATCTTGCAATGAATCTGTCTTCTTCTAGTTCGACCAAATGTGTGAGCCTCTCCTGAACAGCGCTGGAATCATCCATGTCTGTAAATGAAGCAATTCTTAGGCTTGGTACTAAGTATTCCATTGGAACAACAACTTCAATACCATAAACCAACTTGAAGGGGGTTTGCATCGTTAATTTATTGCAAGTGGTTCTATAGGCCCATAGTACTGCAGGTACTCTTAAATCCCAGTCATCCCTATTCACACTACAAATCTTCTTCAATGTTGTCTCCAACATCTTGTTGAATGCTTCAACTATCCCATTTTCTTGTGGATGGTAAGGTGTACTCTTCTGATGGTGGACTGCAAATTCTTCAGTCAGGGATTCAACTGTCTTATTGATGAAGTGTGTACCTTGATCAATCATAAGGATTTTAGGGCATCCAAACCTGGTTATTATGTAATCAAATATAAAATGTGCAGCTGTAGTTGCACTACAGTCCTTGACTGCTCTGGCTTTGGCCCATATGGTTAAGTATTCTATCGCAGTAATAATGTACCTTGCTCTTGCGCACTTTCCTGGTGGGTTTATAGTTCCTATGAAGTCAATGGCCCAATTCTCAAATGCTTGCAGGGTCAATTAACAGTGGTTCTAATGGAATTTCATCTCTTTTGGACAGTTTCCCAACTCGTTGGCATACATCGCAGGATCTAGAATATTCTTTAGCATCTCTGTGTAAGGTAGGCCAGCTCACAGAATCTTTTGCATAGTTTCTTTCCCTGTGTAATTTCCTCCTGTGATGCCTTCATGAGCTTCTGCGAGGATCAGTGGTCACTCTATCTCCATAACACACCTCCTTAATATTTCATCCGGTCCCATTTTGTACATCTATTCAGCTATAAGTGAAAAGTCTGTAGCACGCACCACTAGTTGTTTCTTCTAAGGAATTATATACTCACTTGGAGCCATTCCTGTTGACAGGAACTAGACTATGTCTATGAAGTGGTCATCAATCTTTCTAATGGAAAGCAGTTGTGCATCCGGTAGTGTATCCTCCAAACTGGTGGGTTCTTCACCATGTTCCAACCTTGATAAGTGGTCTGGGCCCTTGTTCATTCTTCCTAGCCTAACCATGACCTCAAAGTCATATTCCTAAAATAACAGTAGCCATCTGCATATTCTCCCCCCCAACACTGGCTTGTTGACTAGGTACTTCAGCGCAGAGTGATTAGTAATCATTTTGAAGTGTCCACCCAATAAGCAATGACAGAATTTCTGTAATGCATACACCATGGCTAATCCTTCTCTCTCTGTAGTGGTGTAATTAACTGCAGTTGTGAATAGCTTCCTACTGGAAAATGATAATGTATGATCAATGTACCCTTCTCTAGGTTGTGCCAGTACTTCTCCTAAGGCAATGGAAGATGCATCGACATGCACATGAAACTCCTTGTCCCAATCTAGAAAAACCAGAATGGGCGCAGTGACCATCTTTTGTTTCAGTGTGTCGAAGCTCTATTGACATTCATCTATCCACTCATACTGGCAGTCCTTCTTCAACAGCTTCTCCATTGGTGTTGTAATTTGGGCATATCCTTTGATAAATTTCCTATAATATCCAGTATGGCCCAGTGTAGTGCGCAGTTGTTTGACTGAAGTAGGAGGTGGAAAATTAGCTATAATTGCAATTTTAGAGGGTTCAACCAGCAATCCCTGCTTGCATATAATATGACCTAATAGCACTCCAAAAGGTGAGAAGAAGATGCATTTCTTCAGATTCAAATCAATTTGACAGTACCTGCATTTGTCCAACATTAGCTTTAGACATTCAATATGATTTTTCAACAAACTAAAAATAGTCCAGTTATCAAAGTATGCTTCTAAAAATTTATGCAAAAATTCTTTGAAGGCTTCAACCACCACCCTGGAAAAGATGGTTGGAGAATTCTTCAATCCAAATGGAATTACTGTATATTGGTAGGATCCCCACTCTGTGGAAAACATAGTCTTATGAAGGTCCTCCTTGGCAATGTGGATCTGATGGTATCCCGAAAATCCATCTGTAAAAGAATATACTTCCTAGCCTCCCACGTTATCCAACACTTTGTCTGTGAATGGTGTATGGAAAGGGTCATGCAAACAAGCATCATTCATCTTCCTAAGATCTATGTAGATCATGATCTCACCTGTCTTCTTGTCTTGTACCACCATAGGGATGATCCACTCTAACTCTTCGACAAGTTCAATAATTCCTGCTTCCAGGATTCTGTCGAGCTCAATCTTCACTTTTTCCTTCTATTTCGGGTTCAATTTGTAGGGTCTTTTCTTGACTGGATTCACATTTGGTTTCAAAGGTATTCTCATCTCTCCCATAGGCCCTTTGATTCCCTTCATATCAGTGAACTTGGTTGGGAACAAGTCCTTATTCTCGTGCAATAACTCTGTAATCTTGTCAATGGTAGAAGCATCCCAATAATCTCCGACACTGGCAAGCTTTGGTGTCTCCTCTATTCAAATATTGACTTTATTTATCTTGATCAGTTGTCCAATGAATGGCAGCTCAACCCCTGGTCCTTACACATCTCTGTGGCCTTATATCTCAATGATGTTTACCTTCCTCGGATCATCATCTTCATCGGCATTAATGTTGTAACATCCTTGCAATTTCTGGAATGGTGCAGTCCATTCATCCTCTTTTTGCTCCAAATGGAGGCCAGATGCCTCCTTAAATACTTTTTGTCTCGCAATCTATAATTCTTGGTCTAATGAAGGAAATTGACTTTTAAACAAAAAGGTGGTTACAAAATTTTGGATCATACCTTCCCAATCTGAAGTGACTAAGTGCAGCTCTGCTTGAAGGTACCAGTTGATAGGGATCGTGTCCAGCGTGTTAATGAATCTGTGCACCCATTGTTCTCGAGGAATGTCACTCTAGGCCTCTTCCCAGCTTTGCACATGGTCCTTTGGGAAACTTTGACCTATGTGCCTCACTTTGCAGCTTCCTACTTGTGCTAAGAACCGTGTTGTCATCAAAGTTCGGCATTGTGTCCAGTCTGTGATGTTTCCTTTGTGCATCCCCCACCATCTTGTTAGTGTGGATTTCATGGCCTCATCCATTGCCAACATCCTTATTTTTTTTGGTACACTTGTCTCAAACTCTGATAAGAATTTTTCTAAAGGGTTCAGCCCATCAAATGTGGGTAAGTTACTCACTGTTGTGCCGATCCAGTGAACCTCTCTGGTTAGTCTAGCACATATTCTGGTAGAGACTTCATACATCTGGTTCTTCCAGTTCTCCAGGGCTTCTTCTGAGTCTGATGAACATGCATTCTTGCTTCGCCAGCTTAGATTCTCATTGGCTGTAGGATTGATATGATCATGTTGTCTAGTTGTTAGTTTGTAGATGTTTTCCAGTTCGTATACGTGGTCTTCTTCTTTGATAGGCTCTATGTATCAAGGACCCTCATCTGGATCTAAAGGTGCAATGAACCTAAGGACATCTATTTCAAATGTCATATGCCTCTTCTTTAGATAAACAATAGTAGAATTGTTGAAGGCCCAATCAATTCTTAATAATGTAGGGTAAGGGAAGTTGTCATCAACAATTTCAATTACCTCAAAATCCGCAAAATTTCTAACTCCATCGATGTCCACAGGGACATGCTCCAATAGTCAAAATGGGCTAACAAATTGTTGGTTAGCCATGCGAAGCCTAATAGGGGAGTAGAGGGTTTTTCCATCAGTGCCTAGGTTTGCTTTATCATGACATTGACCTCCAACCCTAAGTCGAGGACCACATAGTCTATATCATATTCTCCTATTTGAGCATTCAGGTGTAATTATTTATTTGTCCTTCTCCTTTTCCCAATTTTTTGCACTGCCCTATTCAGTAAGGAATCTATCTTTCCTAGCTCATACTACCTGATTAAGTTTTGTAATTATTGTACAATGCTTTTATCTTGAATTATCTTAACACAAGTGTACAAAAATTCCATGAGTTTTCTTACCTCTTTCCCTTCTGTTGGCGACACATACTGATCAAATGCCTAGGGCATACCATATTCTTTGATTTTTGGTTGTTTCTTTGATGAAGATCCTTGATCTCCTTTGAAATCTTTTCTTGCCTCCTCAAATATCTGTCTTTCTTTCTTAGCATCGAACGTTGGGGTCTTCTCTGTACCTTTCTTGAATCCATGGTCATCTGTAGTCTTTCCTTGGGCTACTCTGTCTTCTCCTATAGTAGCGCATCCTTGAGTGATAAAAATGACTCCAGTGTCTGCTCTGCGAGGTTCATCATACATAAGTTGTACCTGTGGGTTTTGTTGAGGTCATCGGCTTTCCTGAAGCTTGGTTAACAACACAGGGTAGTCCTCAATGACATGCTCAAAGGAATTGCAATAACTACAGGTTGTGCAAGGGTTCCGGTAGTCTCTCGCTAAATGTCCTGGCTACGAGAAATTGTAATAGATTATTTGTCCTCGGCCTCGACCCATACCTACTCCTCGTCCTCGGCCTCGACCCATACCTACTCCTCGTCCTCGGCCTCAACCCATACCTACTCCTCGTCCTCGTCCTCTGTATCCACCATGACGATTGAAATTTCCTCTCCCTGGAGAGTTATACTATGCATTATTTCCTTCTTTGTGTACTTCGCCTTGGATCTTGTATATGTCTCTTGATCTTTCATGCATCAAGTCAAAGGCCCTACAATCTCTATAATCATGCCCTACAGACTTATAGAATGTGCAGTACAAGTTTGTGGGTGTATGAACATATTTTTGCATATAGTAGCACTCACCAAGGTGATGTCAGTTTCTGCATACTTCGCACCAAAGCATATTAACTTGTTTCAAGGGGTTCGATGCTCCTGAGGCCAAATATTCATGAAACAGGAGACAATGTTCTTTATCATAACCTTTGGATCTGCATTTTACACACCATATATCTTCTCTTTTGTCCTTCCCCTTGTACTTCTTCATATCCTTGACCTCCATAGATAAACTAGTCAGTTCGCTCAAGATCTAACTCATGCCTAAGCTAGATTCTCCCATAGGTGTTGATTCAAGCTTCATGGCGATCTCCAAAGATTCTTCCTGCAATGCAATCTTCTATTGCATCAGGGGAACTCTGATGTGTGGTAAAAGATTAGTAATGAACCATTCTTTGTTCTTCTCATCTGGGATCTTAAAAGTCAATCGACCGGTTAGGGTCTTGAATCTCTAATCGAACTCCCAAATAGGTTTGGCTACCTTCTGTTTGATCTCCTTCATCTCAGTAATAAAATGTGACTCCGACTTAGGTTTTTTAAACTCTGCAACCATCACGTTCTTGATCTCATTTAGTGGCTTAGGCTGTGCAAGTCCTTGGACAAGCTTCATGTACCAACTCAGTGCGCGATCCCTCAATGTAGTGCTAAACTGATTTCTTTTAACAGCTTCATCAGTAATATTTTTAATGTTCCATACAGCCTCGCACAAGAACCAGTGTTGATTAGGATCTTCAGATCCATATCCTTTAAAGATAGGGAGCCTCATCTCATCTTCCATAGAGCTACCTAGGTTTCATGTCTGAGTAGATGCTAAACTACTAGTAATAGTAGTCTACAAACTCTGGTGATTCAGAATATTTTGATTACTTAGTGTTTCTGAATAACAGAAGGATTGATATTACTTACTTCAGTGGTCTTCTGGCTTATTCTAGAGAATTTCTTCAGCTTCCTCTTCCTCTACTCTAGTGGGTTCTGAATGTTCTTTGTCTGTTAGATCTACCTCTTCTCCACTGTAGAAACCCTCGTCTCCGTATTTTTGCTTGAATAGGTTCTCAAGGTGAACCCTCGAAATACTCTCCCACTGTGAGTATGTCCAACTTTTGTGTCGCTGTCGTTGTATGAATTCTTGAACATTAGCCTTTTCAGATCCAACCAATCTACTGTATCTTCAGGACGTTCTTTTCATGCAACAACATCTTGATTCTTAGCTTCAGAAATTGTAAAAATTTTCTTCTGGGTCCTTTGAAGAATTATCTCTCGACCTGGCTATATGATTATGTTCTATCAACAGCAAATTAGGTGATATACACTCCAATGGTACTATTGAACCAGTGATCTATAGCCCTTGATACAGTGTTGTCGACTCTCTTGACCTTCTTAATCAACTTCGACGTCCAAACCACAGGAGGTTTAGACCTGATCTCAAACTAGGCATCGACTAACCTAGCTAACCACTCATATAGCTCTTGATGGATTCCTCCAAAGAAGATATCATGAATATTGGTGAAGATGTGTCTGTGCAACCAATATTCAGTAATTATCTTAGGGTTCTTGTTCTGGGCTTCATCAAAGTCCCTCTCTTGATCCTCTATCCACTTCTGAATCTTTGTCTTCGATGGGAACCACCTTCACATTCCCTTACACAGATTCTTGTCCCGGCAATGGAACCATTTGTTGGCACAGGGGAAGACCCAGGGTTCACTCCAAGAGTGCACCAACAATCCCTAGCTATTGGCCCTTTCGAAAGCACCTGTAAATTAGATGCAGTCTCACCCGAAGCAGCTATGAGGGGGTTGCAGGATAGAGATGTCTACAACCAGGGGAATATCAAGTGGATCTACTATAAAATAACTCAGCACACATATATCACTTATTCAACTAGATCTACTCCACACAACTATAGATCTAATCTACTACAACAAGACAAATAGTAGTATGACAATAACAAGATCAAAGAAGCACTCACACATTCAACACGAGATATACGTGGTTCACCCTCTCTCTAGGGCTACATCCACAGAATTGTGCTTATGATTTATTAAGGTAAAGAATACAGTTTTTATCTGCGCTCTCAACTAATAGATATTCTTTCTTCTCTCTCTTTCTCTCCCCTTCCTGTGCACCTAGCTGCAGGACTTGATCTTCGCACACAGCTGAAGATCTCACAATACAATCATCTATCTCCACAACAGAGCTATAACAACAATATCATACCAATACTCAATGACCAACCAACAACATAACATGAACAACCTGACCTAGGTCCTCTTTACCTTTATTTATACATTACAATCCCTCACTGACAACCTTAGGTCAAAACCTAGGTGCCAAAACCCTAGATACCAAAACCCTAGGTATCTAAAACCCTAGGTCAACTTGACCCACTTTTTCCGGGCTTTGCTAGCCTGTCTTTCCTTCTTCATCGCACGGTGCTCCAAATCATCCAATGATGGCTTTCTTTGTATGTTGAGTTGTCCATGATCCTTCTTCCTTGCTTATCTGTCATCCCTAATCTCCTCGTCCAACAACTTGTTTTTCCGCACTTCACTCCATCTTTCCTTCTCTTTTGCTCACTTCGACTCAGTGACAATTACTGTGTCTCTCGCGAAGCTCGCCTTTTACCTTTCCTTCCTTGTTCTTCCCTTCCTTCCATAACCAAGGGCCAACACTAGGGTGACGGCCCAGTGGGAGAAGTGTGGAGTGACGTGCATTTACTACATGTTGCTTCCATCTTCCTCACATTCAATTTCATAGTACACAACAACCAGCTAAAAACCATCCATTAATTATGCCATTAATTCCATACATTGAAACTTGCGACATATTACTTGCCAATTGCGCCACCCCAATCCATATTAACCATTACTAAAAACCATACCATACTATATATCAAATGTGCCCAATATAACTCAATATAATTCGTATAGCCACTAACATTGCTAGTTACAATTAATACCAACTTCCTTTTATTTCATTTGCACATAACCTATTAAGATAGTATAGTATAGTTCATTTCCTTGAATTTTTTCCATAAGTTTCTTTCCATTGCTCTTGTTTCATGTTGTTACTAACATGTGTCTTGTGCAGGTGTAACAAGTAATGAATCATGGTGAGAATATCAAATGTAACAACAGTAATATATGCCACTCATAACATCAAATTTTGATCTTAGAATAACGGAATCATCACATAAAATGCATTATCCATCTGCCATTATGTCGCAAACAAAACCAAGATTTTATAATCAACCATATAGAACCCTGTAAGAAGCATCGAAACAACAGCATAAAATGTGTGATAAAACTATCTCCGAGCCTCCAGTCTACAAGGGGGTCCCACCTACTAGTATTATATATCATTAGCATAGTTTAAATAATAGGCTTTAGCAATACTTTGCGGATGAGATTCCTCATTGCGGTTTTAATCATCAACACAGTGGATGTCTTCTTCCAGAACTGAGCATATGTGTTGTTGTTGAGGAGTTCATTCCTCTGATTTATCTATTTGTACTTGTCAAATATATTTGACTCTATTTTTTCATGAGAGGATTCAGTTGACAGAGTAGTGTCTGCTTGTTTTTTAGATGAAGATGTGGACACTATGAATTGACTGTCTGAAAAGGTTGAGGAATGTGGTCCCTCCATGACTATGGTGGACTGCATTTCTCCTTCTTTGAGCAGGTATTTACTCAAACAAAGGGTATTTTAACAAATGGTATTTTAACAATCCCTTTTCAACTTTTATTGAAATAAACATCACTAACCTAACTCCTAACCTAATCAACTAACATATTAATCCATCTTAGACTATTGGATTAATTATTACTCTAACCTGGCTAATTTGGCCAAGATTAAACTGTTTGGCCCAATTTATTCACTAACCTATCAACATAAATTCAAAAAGTTTGATCATGATTATACAGTATGAGTCAAGCCAAATTTATTTTTTATGGGGTTTTATATTTTCTCTTTCTTTTATTTTTGGTATTTTATTATTTTTTATACCCTCTTTTCACTTTTTATATTTTTATCCTTTTCCTTTTCTTTTCTCTTCTTTTCTTTTCTTTTCTTTTCTCTTCTTTTCTCTTCTTTTCTTTTCTTTTTCTTTTTCTCTTCTTTTATTTTATTTTCTTTTCTTTTTCTTTTTCTTTTTCTTTTTTGTAAATCATTTGCAAAATAAAATATTATTTACAGTAAAATATGACTAGAGGGATAAATTCTAATCACCAGGCGATACTATGAAATATAAGGTTATAATAGTGGCTCCACTTGGGGATGGTGCTCTCCTTGTGAGGTGCCAAGAACCAGCTACCTGTTGCCTTGAATCCTCTTCTTCAGAACTTTTCTGCATCCTGATTAACTTTATTGTAAATGTAAATCTGGTAACACTGATCATGGGCTTAGGGCCTTCTCTTCGAGCTTCAACCACTGATAAAAATCACTCACATTTGACATAAAAAGTAAAATGGTATTTGCAATGGAGTGAGAAAAATTTTCATTCCTGTGAAACATAGTGCTTGAGCATTCTTCCATTGATAGGTCTTCTTAGTATATCTGCTCCATCCATATCCTTGATAAAAAATGCATTGTTTCCTCTGTAGGCATGTATTATGAATGGGCCTTTCCATATATTCTCAAATTTTCCATGTTTTCCCTTTTCTTCATTCCTTGAGTCCCATTTCAGTACTTTGTCTCCTAACTGGAAATCATCAACCTTGGTCCTTTTGTCATAGATTTTCTTGATATTTTCTTGAATCACCTGAGTTTGGTTGTAGACCTCTGTTGGATCATGTTGTCATTGATGCCAATGGTTTGATTGATTGATGTCATTAATTGATGTCAAGTGATTGATTGATGCCAAAGGATTGATTGATTGATGATTGATGTAATGTACTATGTACTGTCCTTGATGAGAATGCATAGATGAAGATGGATCAATGAGTTGTCATTGATATGATGAAGATGGATCAATGAGTTGTCATTGATACATGATGAAGATAGATCGATGTGGTTTCATTGGTATATGA
>JZKD02S0670021.1:77117-88857 GCA_000966675.3 Picea glauca | reverse complement strand
TGCTTATTTACTCTGCAGTTATTGGATAATAATGCTTCATTGATATAACACTTGGATTATATGGTTAAATTGCTCTATTACTGATTCACCCCCCCTCTCAGTAATCCAACACACAGCCTTAGGTATAAGGTTGTGAAAAGCACAAGAATCTAGCATGGCATTGTGCAAAGTCTTATCATGAATATTTAAGCTGATGTAAAAAGGAGGAACAAAACCACTTTCATATTTTCCATCAACTTCAAGCCCAAACAACAGTTTTGCTTGATCATAAGCAATGTTCATTGTGTTTGTACCCACTCCTAGTTCTATGTTCAGGGCTTTGATTACTTGTGATCTGTAAGCATTCTTGTTCATTAATTATGTCAGAGGAATAAGTATTTTGAGTTTATCCAATTCACTTTCCAGACTAAATGAGGTAGGCATTTTATTTTGATTAGAAAGATCTTATTTCTCAACAACATTCTTCTGTGTAGTATCTTTGGGTTGGCTAGTGGGGGGAACATCAATTTGAGTTGTCTTTGGTACAGAGTCAGATGTTCTTTTTGTTGGGACCTCTGATTTTTTCTATTCAGGAAATTTCTCGACAAGTGTATCTTATGTCTTCTTAAATTTAGAAGCTTTCTTGGTTGGATTATCATTGGACTTCTTACTTCTTAAGTTGTATTTCCTATGAACTTCCATTATTGCATTTTCAAAATATTTCTTTTATGATTCTTCCTAATCAACTTCAGTCTGGGAAAGGAGGAAAATATCATGTTATTCTTGGGTACGAAAAATAGAATCATTATCATTTATTCCCATAAGATTAATGTGAACATCATCAAGTACCTCAATTGTTTCTTCCCCCTCATCAGCATAGTTTTCTTGAAAAGGTGGCCTAATTTGTTGATCATGGCCTCTTTGTTCTATTTGTTCTCTAGGTTCTCCTTGTTTGATTTGGGGAGGATTTCTCCTGAAATTAGAATTTCTGATTTGAGGACCAGGTTATTTTCTCTAGGTGGGTTCCTATCAGTAATTTCTAATCTTTCCATCATTCTTTCCATAGTTCTGACTAAGGAGTCTATTTTATCATCAGCAGTGGAAGTGGATGGTTCTTCCTTGATAGTTACTCTCATTTATGTTCTTTGTCTAGCTCTCTTAGCCAACAAATTTGCCTCTACACTCACAACACATCTTTTCATTTCTTCCAAAGTTAAAGGGTTTCTCTCTCTCAATTGGTAGGACATGTCAGTATCAAAACCATCGGGGAACTTAATCAAATCTAAGCCTTGAGGAGATTTAATTTTAGTTGGAATTACATTATAAATATTTTTGAAGCGAGTGCAATAATCATGTACACTTTCCCCTTAGTTTTTTCTTATACTTTCATATTCAGATAATATTTGAAGTGGATTTCTCTTTACTTCCCATCTATTGAGAAAAGATTGGTGAAAGGAAGTAATATCATTAAGGCTGGTAGTTGGTAAGGCTTTGAACCATTTCTTAACATCATCAGTTAAACTTTAGGAAAATAGTCTCATTTGGACATCTGCCTCATCTACTTCTTTAAAATCAAAGAAGTCATTCATTTTGTCAACATGTTGTTTTGCAGTTATGCTTACAATGCTATCAAACTGAGGAATCCTAGTTTGATAATCCGGGTGCATATTGTGTAAGGGAGCAGCCAAAACAAGGGGATCATATCTTTCTGCCATGATTGGTGGAGGAGGTTGGATAGCAGGAACTCTTGTAGTAGGCTGGATGGTAACCTGTATAATCATTGGATAAGTGGTGGAAGATGTGGAAGAAGCAAGGCTAGAAGATATAGGATGATTTACTTGAGGATTAATAGAATATGCAGAGATGGAAAGGAAAGAAAGTTCAACAGACTGTTGAATGTAGGATTTATGCAAAGATTGACCAAAGTATGATACTAGATCTTGTAATTTCTCAAAATCTTGAAGGATTTGATGAACAAGATCTACTCCAGGAGAGAGTCTTTCAGGGGTTCTAGGTTGGAGGATAGCTTGATCTAAAAATGTTTCATCCACAAAGCTATCAGATTTGGTTATGAAAAGGCTATGCTCAAAAGGTAGATCAAACTGAATGTCTTGGATTGTGACAAAATTCTCTGGAAGAGAAGTGGCCCTAGGAAGAGGACTACTACTCCCTTGACTTTTTGTTGTACTTATTTTTCTGATTATCTACTAATTTTATAGGTTCTGGATCAGGGTGAGATCCGGTATGAATTATTTTTGGAGACAAAACTTAGACTTTGAGAAACCTAAAAAATTATTTATAAATTTTAACAACCTCTAAACATTTATCTCTTGAAATTTAGATCTTTGATTGTTCAGAAATAAAGTTTTCTTATCTAGAGAAGATAATTCATAAAGTTGGAAAATTTGTTCAAGTCCCCAGTATAGTCGCCACTATGTTATCACTCTGTAATTTCCAGAAGTTGTTGAAGGGTAGAAGAAATTGACAGAGGTAAATATCAAAACCACTTTTGAATTTGGAATCTAGCCCTGCCAGCTTCAGAGATGGATCTCTTTGTAAGATTTATATTTGTTTAAGTTTTTAAATGTTAGGCTAGTTATGATAGTTCAGATTTGTTTGTTTGTTTGTAATATTTGGTTCAATGAATGCTTAATTTTCCATTGGGATATGGGGTCTGTATTTAAAGTTAAGGATTGGATTTCAGATTTTTATGAGGTTTTCTTCACAAGACATGGTAGTAAAACTGTTGGATCTATTGAGTTTAAATGAGGTGAATAAAATATAAAAAGATATGAGTGTCCACTAAGAAAAGGAGCAGTTAATAATTCCCTTACTCAATTTTAGATGAAAACATACAGATCATTAAAATACCAAAGACATAGTATACAAGATAAATTATGTTCTATTGGCTTTCTTTTAATGATTAGAATTTGAAATACATAAATGATCACATAGAATAAGAAAACATTTAACAAAGAGGTGGAGACATCACCAACAATATGAAACAAGAATCATGTGAATAAGCATGTTTTATTACTGGTCGATCCTTTGAAAAATTACACAATAGCTCCTGGGTGCAAAAATCAACCCTCAATACTTCAAAGGAAGAAGTATTTATAAAACTATTTACACTAGATCCTATCATAAATGACTAGGATATTATAGACGAAATATCTAACTAATTAGATCTGAAATTACAAAATATAGGAATTATGTTGATTTGTTCAGATCCTTGGTGCTGATTTTGTGGAAAGTGGTTGAAGATTTGTATCTTTGACTTTGGTTGGCTACTCCATGCTGACTTGAACCTCAAAATTGTTTTTAATCAAGTAAAGAGCATAGATCTTCCCATCTCGTTTTACCAGGGATGGAAACCTTGAGTAACTTTCTGTATATCTCATTCATTTCAGTATACTTAGAAAAAGTGGGCTTGGTGATGAAGATATGTTTTATCTCATGCTAGATACTTGAGTCAAACTGTAATGTCTCTAGGAAAGCTTTACCAATAATGCTTCCCTATATCCCTGCAAACTTGGAATGGTCCTTTTCCACTGCACTGATTTTCTGTTTGTAATCCGATAGAGTGATTAGCTTGTCATTGAGTGTCAATAGTCCAGGAAGACCTTTCTTATGTAGTACTTCAATCTCACTGAAAAATCTTTGCACTCCAATGTCCATCACCTGAGCCTTCTCTTCTAGCTGCAACATCAATCCTTTCCTGGTCAAGACCTTGTTGATCTCTAGGATGGTCTTTGTCATGTCTTCAATTTCCATTTCTTCTAACTCCTTCTTGTTTTTGGAGTTTAGGAATTTGATGAGTTCAGTGGCCTCTGTAGGTCTTTCTCCTATCTCTTTTTTATTTTCCCAATTGCTTCTTTGGCCTTCTGTACCAATTCATGTTGTTCAAAGATGATCTATATGGATGGCCAGATTTCTACCATATACTTGTTGATATCCACCCAGATGTTTTCCTTAGCTTAGGCTAAGGTCTTTGCCATGATAGTTTCTTTCTGTAGATGTTGTAGTTGTTGACTAAGCCTTTGAGACTTATGCATTTCTGCATGGTGACTGGCCTGGAACATAGACTTCGGCTCTTGGAGGTTTTTTACCTCTTCTTGCAGTTTTTTGATCTCCTCCCCTTGGAGGGACATGTCTTCCATAGACTTCACAAGTTTCTCAAATGCATCTGAAACTTGTATTGGGATTGTTGATGGAATATTTATTGATGTGGTTGCTTATTTTGTTCTAATTCATGTCAGAGGCACTGCCTCCAGTGGGATAATGGCCATTTGTACACTTTGTTCTTTCTCCTTTAGCAGTTTATCCATTTCTTCTTGCATCTCTCTTATATGTGCATTCTGTTCCATGATAAGCTTTAGCATTTATTCCTTGTGGCCTTCAGTTTTAGCCACCTCTTTTGCTTGTGAATGTTTTGTAGCTGGAAGCTTCAGTTTCTTTCTCAAGGATATTATATCAGAATTCTTCTTCTTTAATAATTCCTCATCTTCCTTGATATTTGACGGGTCATACCCAATCTTCAACACCAATTCTTCTAGTGATTTGATCTTGTTGTCCTTGGCCAAAGAAGAGATTTTATCCAGCTTCAATTGGGACTGAATGTTATTCATAGACACCTGCAATTTTGAAGCAGGCAATGAGGTGTTTGTCAAGGTGGATAATATAATCTCCCATGTTTTCTTGTGCATGTCCATTTGGTCCAATGGATGGACCTCCTTCACATCAAACTCAAAGGAAGTATTCTTGTAGTCAGCAGTTGTCTTGGGATGAGGAACTTGTGCTTGCAAGAATTCCATTTGCATTCTTCCTTTCTTGTATCAAATGATGACACCAGTCTGTGTTGAGCAGTGGAGGTCTTCTTCCAGAACTGAGCATATGTGTTGTTGTTGAGGAGTTCATTCCTATGTTTGATCTGTTTGTATTTGTCAAAGATATTTGACTCTGTTTTCTCATGAGATGATTCAGCTGACAGAGTAGTGTCTGTTTGTTTTTTAGATGAAGATGTGGACACTATGAACTGTTTGTCTGAAAACTTTGAGGAATGTGGTCCCTCCATGACTATGGTGGACTGCATTTCTCCTTCTTTGAGTAGGTCTAGTGTGTGGCTGGTTTTGGCCATTTTTTTGTAGACTCGGAAGTCTTCAACTGATACCTCTGTGACTGAACGGGACACTTATTTCCTTGCTCTCTTTTCTATTTTTATTTGAGGTGTGTTGGTATGTGAAGTAGTGACAGGGGGAGGTTTTTCTTCTATTTCCAACAATGTGTTTTCTTGCCATTCTGCTTGGTTCATATATTTTCCACTTCTAGCTTTTGTATGTGAGCATAAGGGGTGCTCATTTTTTTGACTCTGAGCTCTGAGATGACACCAAATGGGTCATAAGTCCATGTGAAACTCTGAGTGAAACTCATCTGTTTCAATAAGTTGTCTTCCTCTTCTCCTGCAGCTCTGTTGTTGCATATGAAAGGGCCAATTTGGGTCTTGATTATGAGTTGTTGTTTCTTCTTCACTGCAACAAAATGGATATCATTAGAGTTCACCATATTCCTTATGTATTCCATTGCAAAACTCCTTATAGGGAGATATTTTGGCAATCTGTATGGTGGAAACTCACATCCATACTCTTATTTCAGTGTGGTTTTGATATAAATACCAATCTCATGTTTTGGCTAGATCAGAGAGGTGAATGATTCTCTTAATTTTTTCATTGATCCTTGGCTCTATACTGTTGTCCAACATGCAAACCACTAGGTGATAAAAATGGTGTATGAAATCCTTGAAGTTGAATTCAGTTGAATTTTTCCTCACCAGTGAGGTCATTGGCTGTGGGTTTCCTTCCTAGTCCAATTTTTTAAAAGCACATGAAAACCCGTCTGAAAGAAAAAACAAGGACAAATATACCATCACCGAGGAATATCTAAACATTCCTTCTATTGAAAACCTGAAAAACTGATCATGTATGCTATCAGCGAGAAACTGACTGAAATCAAATTGAATTGTGGTTCTTTCTTCTGTGGAAAAAATGGACAAAAACCCTAAGATGGGTTCATCTACCCATTCATCTGAGAAGTATCCTAACAGGTAACAAAGAATGGAAATGATCTGGTTGGCCCTGATAGAGAAGATGGAGGATGGATACAGAGAATTTTTCTTGGGCAATTGAGCGTATTTTGGCAGAAAAATCTCGAAAATCTGGGCTCTTTGGGGGAAGGAGAGCTTTTGGTAGAGGTAGTTCAGGGCTTCGATAGAAAATGGGATTGCAGGGTCATTTTTTTGGATTTGCAGCATTTGGTTAATGGATTCGGGGGTAATGGTGAACAGGGTTTCACCAGAAGAGGAAATGATGGCCATTTGTCCAAGAAGATAATGATCTTGGCATTTCAAAGAGAATTCAAGGAAGTGGAAGGTCTGAGGGAACATGTACAGAGGCAAATTGAACTCCAAGAGTCAAATTTCGTCACTATGATCCATGAAGATATCTTTTATCCAAAGTGCAATTCGAAGAAGTCGAATTCACACTTCAGATTAGTAATATTGTAATCCTTATCTGCCAAGGGGATTTGATCTAGGCCGACAGGAGGGAGAATAATCGGATTCTCAAACGTTTTAGTAGATTTGGCTTTGGGGACCATGACTAATAGAGTTTTAAGGTGGATTAATGGTAGACTGTAATTACCCCGGTTAATTGTGTTTGTTGACAGTGAACTGTTGTGGCATTTGACTTGAAATTTGGCTTTGTCGTGGTGTCCATAGTGTATTCATTGGAAAATACTGCTACAGGGTGAAGAAATGGGGTTTTACAACGCAATGGAGGTGTCCGTTATGGCGTAGGGTGATGACAGGGCGATTAACGGTCATAGGGAGGGCATTGATTAGATAATGGGTATGTGGGATGTGACGTGCGACAGGTGCTAGTGGGGTATGGTGGCAGAGTGAGGTGAGCGGTATTGGATAGTGGTTTGGCAGGATTCCAGAGGGGGGTGGTAGGTGGTAAGTGGATTTGAGTGGGGGCTCCGAAATGTTGAGAGAGTGACACGTAAGGTGGGGCCAGTGTGGGGGAAACTTCGTTTTTGGACCCCCTACCCCCCCACACCCTCCCCCCATCATTAAAGGAAGAAAGGTTAGGGGGTCCGAAACGCTCTAAGGACCGTTGATCTTGGCGCTATTGGATGTCGTCGTTGAAACTTGTGCAGCATTTAGTTGCTATGCGACAAAAAGTCTTATAATTTAGAAAAATTAGGATAAAAAATATATAATGGGTAGCGCTAAGCTTACCCTTTCCCACTTTACACCATGGTCTTAATTCCTAAGGTAAAAATATCCAAATTTACTCAAACAAAGGGTATTTTAACAATCCCTTTTCAACTTTTATTGAAGCAAACATCACTAACCTAACTCATAACCTAATCAACTAACATATTAATCCAACTTAGAATGTTGGATTAATTATTACTCTAACCTAGCTAATTTGGCCAAGATTAAACTGTTTGACCAAATTTATTCACTAACCTATCAACATAAATTCAAAAAGTTTGATCATGGTTATACAGTATGAGTCAAACCAAATTTATTTTTGATAGAGTTTTATATCCTCTTTTATTATTATTATTATTATTATTATTATTTATACCCTCTTTTCACTTTTCTATTTTTCTATTTTTCTTTTTCTTTTCTTTTCTTTTCTTTTTCTTTTTCTTTTTTGTAAATGAGCCATGCCATGATCTACAATCTCTCAAACTATAAAGTTAAAAATAAAAAATTTAAATCTTTATATTGGGAAGTATTAATTATATATCATGATTAAAAAGATTTAATTATTATTTATTTAGAATTTATAACTCTTTAAAATCACATCACAATGAAACATATATCTTGAATTTTGATGAACATAAACATAGATAGAAAGAAGATAAGGTGGAATTCCACATAAATTGACTAAAATGAATATCACAATGCATCATGTTTTTTAAGGAACATCACTATAAATTGTAACCCTTGGAAAACACACAAAACTAAGAACAACTACACATAAAAAAAACATAGAAATGTAACATAACTATATTTAACTATAATTTATTTTGAACAATGCAAAATAATCATAATTAACTATTAATTTTAAAAGATAAAAAATGAAAATCATAGTAAAAGTAACTAATATAAACCAACCCTATTAATCTTGCCCTATTAATCTTGAAAGGTACCCTATCAACCACTTACTATTATTTTGAGTTGCAATTACAATACCATATTAAATCACAACCCTTCATTATGTGTGACTACCAACTATATTCCCTATTAAATAAATCACGTTCATCCCTTCCGACTTCCTAATTAAAAAGAACGATTAATGTGGAAGTAATAAATCATTATTTACATATTGACAAAATGATTCACATTCACTGATAGTTTGATAGTTCGCCTCTGATGCAGATGCTTTCCTATTTGTAAGCAAGCTGGTCGCATCAACCCAGGGATCTGAATAAGGATCCAGGCTGCTACTGTAAATGTTCTAAGGGTTCTGAAACATAAATGTTCCTCGCCAAATGATTGCTCTGTGACTTACCCTCTGGACACATTGTCTCTGGAGCCACGAATCGTCTCTGGACACATTAATATAACCAGATGTGTTGGACTTCCCCCTCCTCCCACAGTTACTCCACGACCATGGAGCATCGTCAACTTGATGCCAAAATTTTCAGCGACCTTTCTAAGGTGTCCCTGGGCTTTGTACAATTGCCAAGCAGCAGAAAACCGACTGGCATCCTTTCCAGAATCAGAGAAGTAGCCGATCATTAGCTCTTTCTTTCCATCAATTCTGTTTCTGTACCAGCTACTTGAAAACAGTATAGCCAAAGCAGCATCTACACTTCCAAGCTTTACAAACATTGATACAAAACGTATGGGTTTTCTCACACGGCATTCCCCTTGTACTAACTCAACCACTAATGGAATAATAGAAGCTCTAATATTGTCAGCTGGAAGCTCAGGAATCCCAAGAAATGTGTATAAAACATTTCGGATCTCTTCTGTCACAATTAAAAATGCAGGACTAATGAGAGCAATTGGTAAAATGGTCCAAGGAAGGAAATAACTTTTGCCCACTAAAAATAATTGCTAAAGAGCGTCATAATGAAATATTAGGACAACGTTGATGCGAAGAAATTGTATTGAAGAGAGAGGACTGAATACCTTTTGTAACGTTTATCAATGTTAATTGTATCGCTCGCAGCTTTTTTCTCCAATCATCTATAATGTCTGATTCTCCACCTCGGTTCAGAAGCTCCTGTGTCATATATCTATCTCCCGCAGTCTGCAACAAGTTGTCCACTATTAATTCTTGTTGTTTTTTATCCAGGATTTTCCTAAGTATTGTCACTCCCCTCTTGAGTATTTGTATTTCCAGGATCTTCGCCAATCCCCACGTGACTATTTTCCATATATCGAACCTACTATTGAAAAATTTAGCGAGGACTTCCATATCCGGCTCCAATTTTGAGTAATGATTACACTTCATCATAGTCAGAGCATCTATACTGGATACGAAAAATCCCTCTTTGACCTTTATGTACAAGCAATGATCACCATAGCTCAATTCTACCGAGTGTATGACACCATTGTTGATTTGAAATCCATATGATTCTATGCAAGGCTTTGCTCTCTGAAGCACATTAACAAATTCGCAATCATCCAAATTTTTGAATTTAACAAATGTAGTTACAGGGAAAACATTTCTTCCGTTTTCTGCTGTGGTGTAATAAGCATAGCCATACCTCCTGTCACAAGCTGCCCATCTCTTGCTAAACCAGCTGAAGAAAATGTAAAGATGCTTGCACTTTCTGAATACCCACAACTTCACTGCTTTGGTTAAATAAGACATGAAAAGCTCATACAGTCGCAACAAAGGGGTCCTTACTATATCTACAACAATCAGAATGAGCGTGCAGAGAGCTGACTCACTAGCCATTCTCTTGGCCTGTAATACCAGCGGTATGGTCTCAAGGAAAGGAGAAAGCCTCAAATTCCATCCAATGTTATATTGTTTGCCGAATATACATGGTGCATACAACTCATTTATGTGGTACTCCATTGAAAGCATCGCTTCAAACATTTCTTCTTTGCTGATAGTTGTCCCCATAACCAATTCATTACCAATGAGCTCAACCTCCTTTAACAGAATCAATTTAACAATGTCATACATCGCCCATTCAAAAACTATGTTTTGATGGCAGAAGTAATAACTTCCATTGAATTTAACAGTGTACCAATACGTGTTGAATGCAATCAATTCAACGCCATTGATATTTCTGTTACTAGCATTATCAAAATACTCTTTCTTAAAGTCTTCCCATGATGATGATTCAATCCATGATTTCCGAAGACTATACTTCTTAGATATGTGTATAACATCCGGTTGCCTGTTTCCATCCATCCGAGTGAAAGGCACACCATAACGGTCATACTGAATATTTGTGTTCTTTCGGAATACAAAATTTAGTTGGCCCTTCATTGCCATTTGGCAGAGATAATAGACGGAATTTACAAAGGTGGTATCCCTAGCAATCTGCCAAATCGCATAGAGCCATTGTATGAGCACAAAAGTTTGCCCCTTTAAGAATTCGCTGAAGCTCATTTTCCGTCACTTGTTCCGCCTCCTCCAAGCCAAAATATTGATACAGCGTTACAGCTCGATTTTCAGTTAATCACAGAACATTAATTTGATGAGGGCTGTCGGCAAGAAGCAGAATTTCCTCACCAGGCCTTTCCTGCCGAGTTTGTCGCTCCTGTTTCAAACCTTGACAAACCCTAGATTGGGTTTTCAAATCTCTGAACATCCGTGCTAGCATCAATTCTCGCAATACTTTCCCATTTAAATTAATTGGCATAAAGTGCTAGCATCAATTCTCGAATTACTTTCCCATTTAAATTAATTGGCATAAAGTGCTAGCATCAATTCTCGAATTACTTTCCCCAGAGCTACCATATAAAGTGCTAGCATCAATCCTTCTCCAGTCCACTACGTTTTTCTTCTTTTTGTTGGAATCCTTCTAAAAAGAAAAGCATGCCCAAGAGGAAGGCGACAATTTTATCAATCTCTTTGTTTTTTTCTTTATGTTGGAATCCTTCTAAAAAGAAAAGCATGCCCAAGAGGAAGGGGACAATTTTATCAATCTTTTTGGCAAAAAAAAAATTAATTTATTTTATGCTTTTACTAAAAATAATTTGATGATAATTTATTGTTGAAAAAATAAAACAAATCCATTGAAATTGAAATTAACGTAAAATTAAAATAAATTATTCCTCACAATCCTTGCAAAAATTATTGAAAAATATTTACTCTTCTGAATCCTATTCCAAAACAATAACTGCCGGACAATAGAACGGTTGTCACGATGAGATTACTCTGTAAATTTGTGTCAAACTGGTCCTACTCTACAAGGTAGGAAGATGAGAGTACTTCGAATAATTCCATAAATGTACATAATTAATCTTATTAATTATTTTCCACTTTTCCTTTTCTTACAAGAGAATGTAACATTCCAATTACAAGTACGTTTGGCAAAGCCATACACAATGTTAGGTATGAGTGGTAACATTTTCCATAAAGCAACATAACCAACAATGTTGGGTATCAATTGTAACATTTTCCATAATTAATTATTATCTTTTTAATTTTTCTAATTGTAAAATGATATTTATTATCAGATTTGAAAAGTTAGTTTTAATTTCAATTTGAAAGATATA
>JZKD02S0670021.1:65525-76948 GCA_000966675.3 Picea glauca | reverse complement strand
TAATAATAAATATATTTTGTAATTTTGAATGTATTTTTAGAGAAAATTATTTCAAAACAATATAAGAATCTATAAGAGACCTTACTTTGTGTTTCTATGAATATGCAAATTTAACATGATTTTATCCATGTTTGATTATTTAGTCTAAGATCTAGAAGATTTAGAGTTTTGTTAAATCCATAAAAATAAGAGTTAAAGAAAATTACATCTCATGGATCTTGGGATTAGGTTGGAGCACAAACAATACAATTCTAGGGACATTATCAAAAAAATTGAAATGTTGAGATTCACAACATTTAGAGTGAACACTTCACCCATCATGAGGAGTGTTAGAAATAAAGAGACATGCTCGTTTTTCCATAGACAATATAGCAATATTCTCACCCAACCATAGGCACAAAGGCCACACCCGAGCACCTTAACCTTGAGAGACAGAGTAATTCCAGAAGAAAAACAATCGCCAACCAAGGTACCGCACCTTCCTCCAAGACTATCGCACCAAGCAAGAATAACCAAACACCAAACAGAAAGTACAAACCATAAACAAGAGAAAGTCCAACCAAAAGCCAAAATCCCAGCTTCAGCAATTGCAACTACACTCCCTCTCCAAACTTGCGCACCACTACTCTTATGCAGTTGTGAGTGAGTGTCAAATGAGCTCTAGCACCCTCTATTTATACTGCTCTATCTCACTTGACTGGGTCGACTTCTCTTTTTGGAGGCTAATAACTCAATATTAAATATTCTCTTGAGTTGACATGTCTACTAGGGTTAGTATCCAACGTTTTAGGGTCTCTCTTGCTTCCTCGGAATATTCTAGTCTCGTCAAAGGTTACATGTAGAGGTTAATACCTACTGCAGCTAACATAATATCAACACTCCCTTCTAGCTACAAAAGTATTAAAAGTAATGGTCTTGAGCACAAACAGACCATTCAACCGGTAGCATCATCATACCCACATAGGTTATCTCATGATCACTTAGAACAACTCACGAGTAACATCATTACAATTAGTATCATCTAATAGCATCAACTACTTCATCTCTCGAAGCCATACTCCATCTGAGTAATCGAGCATGATCTTGAATAAGTCACTCACTCCACAGAGTGATACAAGGACCATTCTTCTAATCTGAACATATGTCCTAGAAGAATCATTGTCCCAATAAATGTTCAAATCTACGCCATGGGCTACAAAGACCATTCCTATAGAAATGTTAGTCTAGGATTATTTTCTAATCGGATCCTATGTACCATAGAGATCTGTCTCTACCTATATGCCTTAGAAAATATCGATCCTGAACCATTTTCCTAATCGGGCCACAATCTATGCCTTAGGAAAATGCCATTCCATGATATGTCAACAAACTATCAACCTGGACCATTCTCCACAGAGAGAATGCATGTCCACCAACAATTTGTTATGTCTAGACCATTCTCCGCCTGGAGAATGTTTGTCCACCAGCACACTGACTATCCATCTAGCTGACAATTAACTCCAACACTAGTGGTAGTCTCCATGGCACTCAAATAGTAGCATATTGCTGCTATAATGCCATCCAATAGAGCACAATTGTGTCTATCCATAGTAGTATAAAACTACTATCCATTGGTACACAACCACTCCTAGTAGCACACCACTACTAACCAGTGACACACAGTCACTACCAGTGGATCACATCCAACACAGTAACATACAACTACTTTCCAGAAACATACAGTCTCCACAACAATCATATCATCTGATATCAACCTACATAAACAATAGCATAATACAAACTGAGTCATCTGGGCCATTCTTCCACTCACATCTGTAATATATGGAAGAGCATCTTCCATCAGAAAGTAAAATATTAGCCATGGGCTATTTGGACTATTCTTCCAAAGCATGGAAGAATAATTGTCCCCAATTTCTAAGTCTAGACCATTCACCTAACTAGGCCATTCCTCCGGCACTAATCATGGTGCAACATGGAGAGAATGAGTCTACCCTAGGGAATGTCTGTCCCTAATTGTTGAACCTGGACCATTCACCTAATTGAGCCATTCCTCCGGCACTAATTACAGTGCAACCTGGAGAGAATGAGCCTGCCCTAGGGAATGATTGTCTAGACCATTTCCTATG
Source organism: Picea glauca (assembly GCA_000966675.3). NCBI lineage: Eukaryota > Viridiplantae > Streptophyta > Pinopsida > Pinales > Pinaceae > Picea > Picea glauca. The sequence goes on along the minus strand of JZKD02S0670021.1, from coordinate 74,822 downwards.
AAAATGATTGTCTTGCACCAACCTCCAAAAATGGACTATTCTTTGAAATTGCTCACAACTGTGAACTTCAAAAGAATGACTTCCCGACGAGGTGGACCATTCTACTTGACCACTACTTAGAGTTACTGCTAAGAATAATGATTGTCCTAAACCATTCCCCCACACTGGCCACAAGGGGAATCGTTGTCTATGGTACATCAATAATCTACCAGACCATTTTCATTATGAAAATGACTGTCCGATCTGGACCATTTTCTGAACTGGAAAATGATTGTCCGTAAGAAATCCCGAACCACTTTCTAGATTGGAAAGGAAATGCCTAACCTAGACCATTTTCCAAAATGGAAAATGATTGTCCATAAATCAATAACTTATCAGTGCTCCCTCCCAACCTGGGAGTAATCACTTCCTTTTTCAATAAGGAAGTTGTCTCCATGAGCCCCAACTTGTCCCTTAAGTATGCAAACTTTTCATCTTGGACAGAGGCTTTACCAAAATATTTGCTATCTTCTCATCTATGAAAATATAATAGAGAACCACTTCTCCCCTCTAGTATTTATCATGGAGAATATAATGCTTGATCTCAATGTGCTTCGACCTATCATGGAACATCGGGTTCTTTGAAATCTTCGCATAGTTATGATCATCATAATATATCACAGTTGAATTTTTCCCCTGATCAAACAGTCCATAAACCAACTTATGGAGCCACATTGCTTTTGTACAAGCATCACAAGCTACAATATACTCTACTTCTGCAGTGTTGAGTGCAACATACTTATGTTTCCTTCTATCCCATGACATCATGACAAATCTCAAACTAAAACATATCTAAATAGCACTTCTTCTTTCATTTGCACTCCCTGCCCAATATGAATCGATAAATCCATGCAGTTGTATATCATAACTCAAACATCCCACAAGGAAAATATCTGGCCAAGTATTCTCCAAATACATTAACGAGTCAATCAATTGTCGATATAGAGACAGGTCTACTGGATTAGAGTCTCTCATCTTCTCCAGATGTGTCATCATGGGAGTTTTCCATAGATTTGCAATCCATCATCCCAGACTTCTGAAGAATCATTTTAATACACTTCTTATGTCATAGGAAGTTTTCACCACGCTTATATTGTACATGAGAGGCTCTGCACCAGGTTGTTTGATTCCATACAATGTCTTCTTCTATCTTCATACATGGGTTTCTTTCTGGTATACCTCAAAAGATTGAGATTTCTCTACATATGCTTCTTCTTCAATTACTTTGTTTGAGAAGAACTATCATTACATTCATCCGATGTAAACTCCAACCCATGGATACTGCAAAACATATAGTGGCTAAGGTATGTCTAGTTACTAGAACAAGCTGACATCATATACTTCTCCCTCCTTCTAGGATAACCCTCTAGCCGTGAGTCTCGCCTTGTATCTATCAATGCTTCCATTTATAAGTCTTTTTCAAAATTTCTCACATACATTGTTCTTCATCAAGGCTTCCTTCCATTCCTTCTGCTTGACTGCTTCTAGTGGGTTCAAACTAGTTCAATTGGTTGTTTTGACTTTTCTTTCTTTCTTGGAATATTCATGTTCTTCCTCATGTTTCTCTTTAATATTGGAGTCCATGGGTTCTTCTATAGATTACATGCCCTTCTTTCCTGAAATATCCAACCTTCTTCCATAGGAACATAAATGTATATGGAAAACCAAGGATATTCAAGGCTTCTTTTCGATGAAAACTTCTTCTAGAGTCAAAATGAACACATGTTGTTTATCATGGTTGCTACTTCCAATGAAGAACATGGGTAGACACTTCATAATCTTTACAGATTCTTCTTCAATGGATCATATTGTTGGGTATTAGCTCCTTCTAAATCCTGAATGAGCAATATGCATGCTCTTCTTTTGGAATTATGTGATCATCTCCCTCCATCTGAGAGAGTCCATGCTTTCATTTGTTGCATCTCTCTTTGTTTTCTACAAAGTGTCGCAAGCTTGTTCTGGTTTCCTTTTGATTTTTGACTTCCTTTGAGTCTGAATCCTCTGAGTCTCTTTAAGTTTGTTTCAATCTGTTTTGATTGTTGCCGATCAATGCTTCCATTTATAAGTATTTTTCAAAATTTCTCACATACATTTCTCTTCATCATGGCTTCATTCCATTCCTTATGCTTGACTGCTTCTAGTGAGTTCAAACTGGTTCAATTGGTTTCTCTGACTTTTCTTTCTTTCTTGGAATCTTCATGGATTATAGATAGACACATACCATCAACAATGCAACATAATAGATAGGCTAGGTACTATACTCAAATAGTAACCATGTCACAATGAATTATAGATAGACACATACCATCAACAATGCAACATAATAACAATGAATTGACATATTAGATACCTATATAGAGAGATGGAATGTGTGAATGTGAAGAAAATTAGATACTCATTCCCTCATGTTCATTCAATGTATGTTGTTTTCTCTTCGAAATTTTCATTGAGCCATGCATTTATGGTTAATATTGCTAATGTGTTTCCAATGCCATTACAATTTACACCTACAGGGAATAACTAATTTCATTCGGGTTTTGCAATCCAAGAGTGAAGATTAGGGAGAAAAAAAAGAAATGGAATTATGGTGTGGGAATTGACCACATTAAATATGGAGAGTAAATCACATGTCAATCATCAAATTGACGAGGATTGAAAATTCTCATAACACAAATTCATGTGGGTGTTCAAGAAGACAAGTTGCCCAAGTTTTCATTGAGTAACACTTAAGATCACGAGTTACATGATGGGTTTGATGTTGTGAGAATTGATATGATTTAATTTTAGATGTCAAATTCAAGTAGTGGGTCTTGAATCCTAAATCTTGATCATGATTTACATTTATCCTCATTTAATATTTGAAAGTACAATGAAAATTGAACCCTCATGCCTTGGGAGTAGCGAAGTTGATGGGTTGTCAAAAATCTTATTGTTCTTCTAAAATTTTATAATGTTGGTTGTCATTTATAAATGACAAGTGAATTCAAAACTTATATTTTTTTTTTAAGAATTAACCCCTTAGAAACGTTGAGAATGATTTGATTTTTATCCTTGATCTTCGTCACTTTGTTTATTTAAAGGATATTTTACACTCTCTTTTTCAAGGAATTTTGCTTTCCTTTATTTAAAATAGGTTGTTTCCTTTCTTTCTTTCTTTCTTTTTTTGAGAATTTTTTTTAAGAAAAAATATTAATTTCTTAACGACTTTTTTTTTTTTTTTAATTTTGTTTATTTTCTTTACATGGATGAGTTATTTATTTATTTATTTGGTCATGGGTTCAAATCCAGAGGGGGTAGGGTATGTATACATATGTAGACTTTAGCAGTCAAACCGGTGCACGAACAAACAAAGGGGTCTCATACACCAATTGGTGTATGGATTGGTCATGACCTTAAAAATATATTATTATTATTATTATTACATATTTAAATAAATTATGTACTTTCTTTATTTAGAGGAGATTCTTCATTTTGTTTTATTCTATAGGGATGTTGTTTAAGGTTTCCTTGGATTATATGGTCGTATTGGTTGGGAATTATGTCTGAGGAAACATATAAGGGGTAAGTCAGTAAGCGAGCCTAAAACCACTCAATCATTGTTTCTCACCCCTTAAGTGTTTACCATCCAATTCAAGGCTTGGTTACATATAGGTAAACAAAAAGGAGGGCTTAGACATGCAGGTAAGATGATTCTCCCAACCTCCTTTGGTCCTATGGGTGTCCACGAGGTCACAATTTCAAGACCAAAGCATGTAGATGTTAGAAAAACAGGATCATAGAGCAATAAAATAAAACAAATGTGGAAATAAAACATCGAAGATTGTTGACCCTTGACCAAGTTTTGGGAGATTCTTGGTCATGTGACCTATTTTGGGACTTCGACAGCCTGTCAAAGAAGGAGCACAAGATGGAGCGGAGATCACGAGATCTTGGCCCACTTTTGGGTCCTTTTTTGGGTTTTGGGAATATGTAACGGGATTGTGATGTCGACCCATGGGTTTTACCCATGCTTAGGCCTATTTTTTAAAGTATAAATAGATATCTAGGCAATGTAGATAGGCATCTATGGTATATAGACATCTATGTGATGTAGGCTAAGTGCAAGTAAGGTCTGTAAGTGCTTTGTGCCTATGTGAGACTTGCAGAGCAAAGTCCAAGTCATTGTAAGAAGTTGTAGAAAGCTTTGTCCTGTAACACAAGGAAGAAGGATCTAGCGAGCTGCGTAAATCTTCTATCTTAGAATCACAGGTCTGTGTCCCAGCTAAGGTTGCAGACACCTGAGTCTTGCAACCACCCCTACCTCTACCTCGAGTGAGACTTCATTTGCTTTGCAGGTGTTGCTAAAAGGGCCAATAGTTAGGGTTTTCTTGGTGCGTTTTTGTAGCGTTGAACCTTGTGTCTGATCCTGTGCCAACAAATGGTTCCATTGTCGGGACCTGAAACTGTGATTGTTGGGAACTAAGGGAAAAGAATCTTTGTGCAAATATTCAATCTGAAAGTCTTGGAAGCTCTATGCATAGATCTGTTTCCCTAGTGCACATCTTTTTACTCTATCTGTGAAGCTTTGTACCAATAAAGAAGGGTCAATTCTGAAGAAAAGAAGTCGGATCTGAAGAAAAGAGGTCAGATCTTAAGAAAAGAGGTAAGATCTGTAAGATCTATGCTCTGATAAAGGTAAGAATAGGAGAAAATTTCTAGATCTGGAATCTTTGTGCTTTGCAGAACTAAGATAAGTGAATTTTTTTTTTTTTGTTTCTAGAGTATGGATCTAGATATGTTTGATAGATTCTGTCCTAGATTAAAAACTAGGGAATTGTTAGGTGAAAGAAGATTTGATATGAATAGATCTGATAAGAATAGTCAAAGATATGTTATACCTATGCATAGAAAGAATGTTTGAACTAACAAATGGATGCAGGATCCTGGAAATAATTTGTTGTAGGTTAGTTACCATGATCCTAGTGTGCAGTACAGAAGAGGTTGGGGATCATTTGAAAGAAAGAGAGGCTTAACCCTCTTTTACAGTTGTAGGAAACCAAGGCATATGGATAAGGAATGCCCTGGTGGAAGACCTAGTTGTCTTTGTTGTAAAGCTATGGATCACGAAGTATTGGATTGTCCTAGAATGATTACTAAGCTTGAAAAATTCAATCTGAATCAAGAAAACCCTAAGGCATATCCAAAACTAGGAGAACCTCAGAAAGAATTAGAAAAGGTATTTCTACAGATGAAAGACACCTTGAATGACCACCGACATGTTAAGTTATCATAAATCTTTAAAGAAAAAGAATGCATTGACGTAAGGATAGGAGACTTCTACATTGACTGTGTTCTAGATGAGGAAACACAGGTGAATATCATGACAAAAAGAAATTGGGAAGCTATAGGAAGGCCTACTATGATTCCTTCATTAGGAGGGATAGGGTTATTTAGAGGGAAGCTGGTAAAACTATGTGGAAATCTCACTCTGATATTTATTAATGCAAATGGAACTTCAACTGAAGAAGATTTTCAGATTATTAGATTTATTGAGGACAACGCCTTGTTTACCATGCTACTAGGAAAACCTTGGATTGACGGAGATCAAGTCAGACGAAAGGAAGAGGAAGAAGTTTTGGAGTAGAAGAAACAAGAGTTAAAAGACTTCATGACTAGAAGGATCACATACTTGATTGAAGAACAGGAGAACAAATCAAAGCTACTTAACACTAAAGGCCTTGATGTCAAAGATATAAGAACATTGGAAGACCCATGGAAGACTAAATTATCTACCCCAGATAAAGAAGAAATATTACCCGTAAATCTTAGGAAAGAGCCTCAACATCGCAAAGTGACTATGTCAAAAGAAGATAAGAATCAAAATGGAAAAAGGACTACTGAGATGAAGCTCACTAAAAAGAAGGCTAGAAAGCTAAGTAAGAAGATGGATAAGATTGAAAAGTTACAAAAGATTCCAGAGGGAACGTCGAAGACAATTTTTTTTTGCAGAATTAGAGCTTCGTCGGGATATCAGAACAATGACATATGCCACTTCACCATGGCGAAGCAATATAGTCATTGGGACCAATATATTCGTTCAATTCCCGCTCCGAACGAACAGAAAAGCAATAAAGGTTCGTCATCAGACCATTGGACCATGTTGTAATGGATAGAACAAGATTTAATGAGGCTCATACCCATTGCAAGTAAACCATTACCGAGTTGCCTATTTATCTCGTCACACCATGCATAAAGAAAACTTTTGCCAACTGAGAATTTGAAGCCCACAGACTAAGCTAAGTTTATACAGTGACCTCCACGCTCTTGCTCTCTATCTCGTTACTGTGTCTAAGCTATTCCTTGAACCCGCAATTATTAATCTTGAGTGCGTATGTCCAACGAGCTCACCACAGTTGAAGAATTTGTAACAGAAGTTCTGCTTGATTTGATGACTGAGAGATTCATGTCAGAGAGAGGAGTGTCTATAGGTGTTCATCATCAATGAGAGGAATAATAGCCTCTCCATCCACTGCTCGAGCTGGACCATCCCGAATAGTAGATGAAAAAAGAATGAAACACAAAGATGATCTCATGAATGCCAAGCTGATTTCGAGCATTTTACCTACCTATATACCACCTCTAAGTAGTGCAATTAATCATGACAGTGTACCCCATAAATTTGAATATGCCTTGATCACTGTGTACCTTCTGAAAGGGGTGCGCAGTTCATCCTGACCAGGATAAGCTCAGAGCGTTGAAGTTTAGTGACTTCAATCTCGGCAACAGGAAGGTTTACAGCATGTTCGCCCTGCATAAGTATCTGACCAGGAATAAAGGAAAGAATTCAAAGATTATCCCTCAGTCATGGACCCAGAACCTCGCATAGTCCACCCTACTGAACGTTATGAAGATTTTGCACTTCAAACGACACTAGGAGGTGAACGCATGCGTCAAATTTCTATTGTCGTGTTATCATGGGGGTTATTTGTGGTTGAACCACTGCATCACAGTGGATCCGACACTGATCAATTGGATCATCGGGCTCAACATGCAAGGCCCTGACCCACGGGATGTTTACCCTGGAAAGAACTTAGACCGAGCATTAGCACAGAGAATCATAGAGAGTTATGGTGATGTCGAGAAGGGAACGTGAGGCTACAAGGTATCCTCCATCTAGAGTGGAGCAGTGCGCCTAGCCTATCAATTGATCGCAAGAAAGTTAGTTCGCAAGAACCGGTCCACCCAAGTTACTGGATTTGTAGTCGACCTCGCAGGGAAGTGTGTGGAGGGCCTACAAATGAATTGGGCAAAGTATTTGGTAAACCAGTTGGAACTGGAATACAGGGAAGCACAGGACCAAGGATATGAGTTCCACTTCAACTAGCTTCTCATCCTGATCAATTTTGTCACATGGGAGATGCCAAAAGGTACGACCTTCCTGAAGATCAAGCCCTTTGAACCTCTGGCCATGAAATTTAGTACACTATGGTACTCCAGCGATATGAACAAGCAATGGCATTCAAATGTCATCTTCCACACTTATTACAACCAGTTGAAGACAACCATCCAGTCCGAGCCTCGTATGACCCCGAATACCCTCCACAGGTTTTGTCCCTTAATGAAGTTAAGTGCACACCACCACTTCATTTATATCACAGCGTGCACAGATGGCCATAAGCAATAGTTGTAGTCCTACTACAAGCTAACAGAGGAAGACTTAGAGGAGATCACCAAGGAATGGTCGGTGGACCTCCTTATTCCAGCAAACCCTATGAAGATGTCCGACGTTGACAGTCTGGAAGCTGTGCAAGATACACCTGGACCTAGTAATACAAAGAAGCCTGAAGAAGTTCAGGATATAGACAACACATCCGTAAATACTGCATCCATTTCACCAAGGCAAGGAGGTGATGGAGAAGCTATCAATGGCACAGAAGCCGAGCAAAACAAAGGCAAAGGAACATCGCATAGAGATTAGGAGGACCCCTCAAAGAAAAGGTTTCCCTCCAGAAACCGTCATCAAGGAAGAAAGTAAAAGCAACCTGGACCAAATTCCAGACTGTCCTCACCCCAGATGACTTCAATTTCATCATAGCTTCCCTGAATGATGCTTCGCCGAAGATAGAAGAAAAGCAGGAGGCTAAGCAGGAGGAGATGTATAATCATATTAAGGACGAGCTCCAAGGGGCACAACAGGTACTACAATCTAGCCCCACAGTCTCCACTATGCCTCTATCAATAGGAACACCAGAAATGGGAGATGAGCCATCTCAATTGCATCGGATCCCTGACTTAGTCGAAGCTCACCTTCAACGAGCTCAATAAGAAACAGCGCAAGCCACCCAAGATTTGGCACAAGTATAGATCGACCTTGTAGAGTAGCATATTACTACAGAATGGGAAAATATTGTTGTGCAAGCGAAGTGGGATGAAGAAAAAGCACAATTGTAGCAAAGCAAGGAACAGTACTCACAGAGCAACTAGAAGTAAAGGAACAGGTCAACAGAGAACTTCTCTATGTGACAGTCATCGAAGTAAAGAATGAAGAGAAAGTTCCATAGCAGGTGGCACAACTCGAGGAAATCATTTAGAATCTCCAGCAATGCATCACAGATCTAGAGCTTTGTGCAGTGACTGAAACACCACAGGAGATAAGGGACCAAAGAGAAACAACTGCCCACAACGCAATTGATAGATTAAAATCTCTTGCCTTGGAATGCAAGTAGCTAAGTAATCAGAGTGTCGAGACTTATGAGAACCTCACAGAGAATCCAGAGTTATAGGCATTGGATTCCCATCTCCAAGAAGCAAAGTGTTATCACTGAAATTTCGTCAGCACATGGTTACAAGAACTCAGCATCGTCAAACAGTAATGAAGTCATTCATGGCCATGAATTAATCTCACAGCATTCAAAAAGGGAAAAAAACTATACAAAGTAGTGAAAAACTGAAGAGAGCTTTACAGAAGTTGGGAGCGCACACACATGCATGGAACAGGAACATATCATGCACACATACGCACACGATGCGCAACTATTAGTGCAAAAATCTGTGCACCTGCTAAACAACGCATTTATTGAAGTGGTCGGCCTCCCAACCACTTATGGATCAGCTCCCAAGCCGATTTGACCCTCAAATCTGAGCTGAATCCAAATGGTAGGTTGTTCAAAGACCTAATAATGCCCTAAATGGCCTCTTTTCACACTACAAAGCAGTTACACAAAAGCCCAAAGCAATGCTATAAAAATCCATGAATGCACCTCATTTTCTCAAGGAATT
>JZKD02S0670021.1:21319-49330 GCA_000966675.3 Picea glauca | reverse complement strand
TCATTATCGATATGCACTTGCACTCGAAACCCCCGATTCTCCGATCCCCGATGTGCTCTTTTCCCGAACCTTATCCCCTTCTGACTATAGGCCCATATGACCATCTATCAAGTGACCGCCACCATACCACTCGTCGGGGTTTTGGGGTTTACAAGGATAATGTGCACACTTCCCCTGGAGCTGCGATATGTCGATTCCCAACCTCCTCTCTTCTCCTTACACATGTCCTCCACTGACTCCTGGGTGGCCCACAGGCTATATGCCTTATCGGGAAATCGCATATGGCGATTTCGCGATGTTTGATGTTCAGAGTTTTTGTCAATACCAAAACCCGAACCCTAAAACTCCGATGCCACCTGTCCTCTGCGCTATCACTTGGACATGATTCGACACGTATTAAGCACTGCCACGTGTCACTCTGATTCATTACTTGTATGTGCCTGAAGAGTTGAATTTGTATGACACTTGTCACTACCTGGTTGTTCCACGTGTCACTTAGCTGACGTGGTCTGTTGACGTGGGTCGAGTCGATGTTGATCTGACGGTTCAGATTCCGTCAGGATTTCGCATATCGCGAAATCGGGGATTTCGTTGTAGAGTGAAATTTGCATTATGAAATCCAGATCCCCGAATTGCCGAAGAGGCCTCCTGGCTGCCACGTGTCCATACAAATAAACGATCCAGATCCCTGCTTAATTAACGGTTGCGATCAAATCGCGAAATTGCATATCGCGATTTCGGGGTTTTCAATGTTAAGTGATTTGGATATTTCAAACTCTCTATCGCCGATTCTCCGATGGAGCCTCCAGGCTGCCACGCGTCCACACAAATAAATGGTCCAGATTCCTGCTTGGTTTTAACGGCTGCGATTAAATCACGAAATCGCATATCATGATTTCGGGGTTTTTGTTGTCAAGTGTTCTTTGCACTTTGAAATCGCGATCCCCAATTCTCCGATGAATTTATCTCTCTCGCAGCTTCTACAGATCTGACGGTCCTGGTTCTTTCGGGAAATTTGGATGGGATCCAACGGTCACTGACTCTTCTTCCTTTTTCCTCTGTAAGCTCTTGTTGCACGCGTTTTCTTCAAGGCTGTTCCTCCTGAGCTTTTACTTCCAAATCCCCACGGGGTTTTATCCCTCTTATCCTACTATCTCTATTGTTTCCATTAATGACAACAACTATCACTGCATTCTATCCACTGAATTTTCCAACACTATTGTCAAGCATCACATCAACACCTGGCCTGACATCACACCAGTTCGCCAGAAACAACGACCGCTACACCCATCCAAAGCCACGGCTATCAAAGACGAAATTGACAAATTACGTACGGCCGGGTTTATTTACTCCATCGCTTACACTTCATGGGTTTCCAACCCTGTACCCATCGACAAAAAACAGGGCACTATCCACGTTTGCACAGACTTTCGCGATCTCAATAACGCATGTCCCAAAGACAACTTTCCAACGCCTTTCATCGATCAAATTATCGACGACTGTGTCGGCTATGAGGCTCTCTCCTTTATGGACGAATTCTCTGGCTATAACCAAATCCACCCAGCCGATCAGTATAAAACTGCATTCATTACCCCGTGGGGTACTTTTGCATATCATGTCATGCCTTTCGGCTTGAAAAATGCCGGTGCAACCTTCCAGCGGGCCATGACATACATCTTTCACGATCTGGCTGAAATCATCCTCGCCTACTTGGACGACCTCCGGGGTGCCTTTTTTTCATATCATGGTCAGGTACGCACGCGCATAGTCACATTTATCAAATACATGCTCATATCATTGATTCTCTTCAGATGTTGTTCACTTTGGGTATTTGGTTGTTATGTGTGCAGGTACTTGCTCATCATTCATCGACATCATCCCTTTAGGTATATACTCAGCACTGGCATGTAGTCTCTCCCGCTGTATTGCATTTACATTTCCAGTCACACCCTCTGATATTGGCCTTTAGGATCCTCATTCCTGGCTCTGCAGTACCCATGCCTCCATTTGCATCTTCGGTACTGTTACCCGGTAGCATTCTTACCCACATGAGTTGTCCCATTCATAGCACCTTTTGGCACTTTTGACACTCATGTTCTTCTTCATTACCCTTTAGGGATGGGAGTCCCGATAGTCTTTCATCATGTCGTGAATCAGCCACATACTCCTTCTCCTCATTTTGCTAAGATTTCCCACATGGACTCCCAGATTATCTCTTTACGGTTCTAATTTTTTACCTGCACCTCTGTAGTATCATGAACCCTCTATTTCATCCACAATTAGTTTGCCCATCTACGAACCTACCTTCATGTCACCTACCTCATACAGAAACTCACCAATGGGGCCCCCACCCTTCATCTGTCTTCCAAGCACATTATGCCCTACAAGGGCCACCCATATCACACTGGGGCACCCGTTTTTTTATTTGTACATTTCTCCCCAACATTATTCGTTATTTATTTGTACAAATGCCTTTATTTCCAGTCATTACATTCTCTTTTTGTTGTCACCTTTGCTGACTTGCTTCCTTTTTTTGGCCACATGCAACCCATGTCACCCTTGGTTGGAGCATTACTTACCATCTACCCTTACCGGCATCGTCCATCTCTTCAGAGTACCCCACAGGTCACTTACCTCTACCCTCTGAATTTGTTCACTGTCCTGCCTCTGGCCCAACTTATCACCGGTCTTGTTGTCCCCCTAACACTCGACCTCGTTACACGGTTGCGACCACTCTTTATCTCATGCATCCTCCAACCAAGGGCAGTCTCGAGTCTTCCCAATTCTTGACTTCGTCTATGTACCTCTGCCACTTCCTCACCTCAGTAGATTTCATGAAGCCCTTTGCTTCTGGGAGTCATGTCCCCTTTTGTCGACATCAACACCATTTTCTGGAAGGGTGATAGTATCTTGATTCTCATTCTCCACTCAATGAGAGATCTCAGACGGCACAGGGTGAAACACCATTGCTCCCTGCTGTCATTGACCCCCGTAACATTCGACGCCAACACCTTCTTATGTTATGGTGGGTCTCACTTTGCAACTATTTGCAGTTAGTTATTTTATTTTCCAAAGACCTCTAAACTTGGCAGGGCTATCAATTCCCACATCATCACCGCTACTTAGTACCGCGATCAATGCCTATTGATTCAAGGCATGTTCCTTTACAACATTGTTTTCTACCTCTATCACGACCACCCCCGAGGGCACTGCAGTTGTCTACACCAATGCTTCCATCATCTTTTTTCAGAGTTACATAACACGAGCATGGGGCATGCCCGCCTCGTTTGTACACCGTTGTATATTTTATGCACCTTATGGAAGGTCGAGTTCTACCGGTTCCTTTCTCCTCCAATGGATTTCTCTGCATGATCCCACTATTGCTCTATCTTACAACAACATTCTTAGTAGAAGAAACATTGATGGATTTCCGCTATATGTATGCTCCTAACCTCATCCATCAGGGGGCATTTGTTATCACTGAAATTTTGTCAGCACATGGTTACAAGAACTCAGCATCATCAAACAGTAATGAAGTCATTCATGGCCATGAATTAATCTCACAGCATTCAAAAAGGGAAAAAAACTATACAAAGTAGTGAAAAATTGAAGAGTGCTTTACAAAAGTTGGGAGCGTGTGCACATGCGCAGAACAGGAACGTATCATGCTTGCATATGCGCACGATGCACAACTGTTAGTGCAAAAAGCCACGCACCTGCTAAACATTGCATTTATTGAAGTGGTCGGCCTCCCAACCACTTATGGATCAGCTCCCAAGCCGATTTGACCCTCAAATCTGAGCTGAATCCAAATGGTAGGCTGGTCAAAGACCTAATAATGCTCTAAATGGCCTCTTTTCACACTACAAAGAAGTTACACAAAAGCCCAAAGAAATGCTATAAAAATCCATGAATGCACCTCATTTTTTAAAGGAATTTCAAGTAATGTTATGTTGCCTAGATTGTTTTAAGGACTCCATCCTTGAAAAATACACATTGGCATCATTTCATTGAGAAATCCACCTCTCCATTGAGTGGATGTGCAAGGAGTTATTTCATCACCATTTTCATTTTCTTGTTGTAAGGAGAGCAAGCTTGTGAGGGTCCAAGAGCCTTCCCTTGGAGGAAGAAGGGACTCATAGTCCCCTTTCTTCTTGGTGCTTTGATTTCATCAATAGATCAGCCTAAAAACATTGGTGACATGGGTCTATTTGTATTTGTTATCTCTATGTCCCTATGCTTATGATTTTTGTTGTTATTAGTTTAATTCTTTCTTATAGTTTTGTTTTTATTTCTCTAACTCTTTCCTCTACAGCTGTCATGCTCAGCAGGACCCAACTGGGCATGTAAGTACCTCTTATTTTCTCACCAAGGTGACAAAAAGGGTGCAACACAAAGCAACACACAAATATGCTACAGGCACAGTTGAAGGCCTTGTCACCAGTGGAAAGAATGAAGAGGTCTCAAGAGAAACGCACCACCGAAAAAAAGATCCATATTATTCAAATTAAAGTGATGAATGTCACTGAATGACTTAAACCAGTGAAAGAGAAGGCATGCCAACTGTTCACCGAAGTTGAAATCCAAGGAGTAGAGCTAGAACAGGTTGTCATCACAACAGAACAATGCCTAGAAGGGTCAATGAATGACACAGTGATCTAGGAGTTCACTAAGAAAGAGGTCATAGCACAGCAGCAAGTCAAAGAATCTCAATCCAAGCTCCAGATATTCGTGGCAAAACTGATCAGACCAGAGTGACTCAGGACGAGTCACAGGTGAGTGTTGGGGACCTGTTGGCCCTTCACCAAGTTTTGGGAGATTCTTGGTCATGTGACCTATTTTGGGACTTCAAAAACCTATCGAAGGAGGAGCGCAAGATGGAGCAGAGATCACAATATCTCGGCCCAATTTTCAGTCCTTTTTGGGTTTTGGGAATATGTAACGGGATTGGGATGTTGGCCCATGGGTTTTGCCCATGCTTAGGCCTATTTTGTAAACTATAAATAGATATCTAGGCAATGTAAAGAGTCATCTATGGTATATCAACATCTATGTTATGTAGGCTAAGTGAAATTAAGGTATGTAAGTGCTTTGTGCCTGTGTGAGACTTGCAGAGCTAAGTGCAAGTCATTGTAAGAAGTTGTAGAAGGCTTTGTGTTGTAACACAAGGAAGAAGGATCTAGCGATCTGCGCAGATATTTTGTCCTATGTGCAGTAGGTTTTTGAGGCTTTGTGCTTGCAACCTATTGAAGAAGATAATAAATAAGAAGAGTTGGTGGATGTAGCCCCAGGGTGGGGGTGTTACACATGATTTTGGTCACTCTGGTGATTTCTTAACAATGGTGTATTCAGGCTCCCAACAAGGACTTTTGCCTGAGAAAAGTGGCCCTTGTCTCATTCCAAAAAACATATTTTCAAAGTGAGTTTACAGGCTGCATATGACCTAGGGTGCGAGAATCCCTCATTCTCGTAGGCCACCTACACCTAGGGTGTAAATTTATCACAGTTTTCTCCATACATAAGGTGTGAACCTGTTTTCAAGCTTGGAAAAGAGAAGAGGTCTTGAGGGTTCTAGAAGGGAATCTTCTAGAAAATGATTTGGCATTTGTATGGTTTTCATTTTACTGACTTCTCAGATTTGATGGGATCATCCTCATCCATGTAACCATCTCTCATTCTCCTATATATTGAAAGGTTTCTCATGGAAAAGGTTAAGAAAGATTGAATGAAGAATTGGTGAAAGAATTGTGTGAAGAATGTCGCTTGGACAGAGGTTTGAAGGCTCTAGTTGGTCTATCAAGAAGAATCAGATATTCTTCATGCAAGTACAGATCAAGTGTGTGTGTTGGAACCAAGGGTCACTGAAAGGAAGCTTACGACATCAAGGCGATCAGGTTGTATCTTCTACTTTGAATTAATATGATACAACGGCATGTCCCTTTCCCATAAAGTCACTCTTACTTTATTGTGTAATTCCTTGATCATATGCATAAGTTGACGTTGAATACATTTTTCTATCTTCACTTTGGTTGGTTTGTGTTGTCTTGGACTTGACCTCACAAGAGCACCCAAGCGAAGCAAGAGCAACAGAGACCTAAGGAAGCGATATCAAGGTGTGTCACTTATTCCTCCCTTATTAGCAGATTCAATGATCACAACTTAGGTAAAGAGTCATGTCCTGTCCTATTTTGTTTTAGATCCAAGTGGATCTAGGGAGATCTGTTAGTGTCTGCACCTACCGATTCGTCCGATAACAAAATTGGCGACTCCACTAGGGAAGCAACCCATTTTTTGGTGATTTTTGGTGTTTTTCCTTGGCCATTTTCTCTTACCTTACCATTTTTCATTTCTATCAATCTTTGAGTCCTTAGGAGACCCTGACAGACACTCTGGGCCCAGAGGTTCCTTCAAAAATTTTGTCTTCTTTCCATATTTTGCCTAGTTTCAGTCATTCTCGCACTGAACCCTTTTATTGCCTACGAGAACTACTGGAGTTTGCACCCTACTGTGTAGTCCAGTGCGAACATCTCGCACTTTGCTTGTGACCAGCCTACAAGAATGTTCCATTCTTACACTGTACACTACTGCTTGCGTGCAAACCCATTTTGCAAAATTTTGGGATTAAGGTCTTTTATATGCCCAGATACCTTGATTTGTATGTGTGTCTGAAAATAACTTATTGGGCCACTGATTGATTGTTTCTTGACTTTGGATTTTGTGAATGATTAGTATTTGGAAATCGAAAGCACTTCTTGTTCATTTTTCTCAACTCTTGCCTCTTGACCTTTTCTTAACAAGGGTATAATCTCGGGTCTTGAAATCCGAGTGCTTGTTTGGTTGGGAGCCGGTGATCGATTTAAAAGTTTCTCATTATTTGTAAATTTGTTTCCCTCATGCATTCGAAAAGACTAGTCTTGTATGCTTGTTATGTTTGTCTTCATTGAAAGATTGGTTTGGGATTTGTTGTATATTGCTTTTCATTAGTTGTTGGTTTTTCTTAGTGTTGGAGCCGCCTTTGTTTTTTGGCCTGTCACAATTTTCAATTCGATACTTGAAATCCAAAAGTTGATTTTCCTTTTTCCTTCCGAGATGATGAGACCTCTGAAACCTGGTCGCGAGAGAAGCAATGCTTCTCTACTCGCGAAACAAGCCCACTTTCATAAGAATGTTTGCTCCTTTTTGTTTGCTTCAGGATCTCACACGTCGGGTACTTTAATCCATGAGTTCACACTTCCTGAGTCACGAAACAAAGAAGTCATTTTAAATTTTCACTCTAAACAATAATCAGGGTAAATTCTTTTAACTCGTGATTAGATGTCATCGGAGTTTCACGCCTCGGCATCTGTAGAACCAAAATTTTCATTTTTACAACCCCGAGAGACGAGGACACGAGGCCCTCTTGGGATAACCCTGGTGAAGGATCAAAGGCAAAAAAGCTAACCATGGTTAAAATCCGTTCTCGGCATTTTTCCACTCAGCACTATCTTTTCGAAAGTTACGGTGTCTAAAACCCCGACTCACGAAGTCGCGATGTAATTATAGCATGATTAATTAATCGCCTAATCCAAGTTTTTCTTACTCTTAATTGAGTCTTAATTATCGCCATCTCGCGGTTTCGCGACTCGACATACTAGTCTCCCAAAAATTTATCTTCGAATTTCCGAGTCGCGATACGACGAGTAAAACGATTATAAAATTAATTATGCCTTAAATCGCGATTACCTTTAATTAAACTGAAGTCGGTCCTCATGATCTTGCAAGTTGGAGATTCAAAATTTTAAAAGAAAATCCACGATGTAGCGAACGACGAGAAATTGATTAACGTTGGTAAGATTTGATATTTTAAGATAAATCAAGATATATCCTGCACCCCGAGGTCTGCACGTTTCTCGAGATAGCCATTTGCTCTCCATACTTCGACTGACTGTCAAACTGCCAGAAATTTATGACATTTATGGAGAATAAGGGTAAATCCACGCATATAAGATTGGATTTTACGCAATTAATTTGTTTCTAATTACGATTTAACAGGCTTATTTCGAAAAGTACCAAATTTTCAAATATATATAAGAGTTTCATTTTATTATAATGAAAGCATTTTCATAAGCACGTAGAGCTCGTCATTTCTGAGTAAACTAATTTCTGCATCTATACGCAGTTCTATTGTAGAAGGGCGAAAACGCAAGCTTCAACTCTGGCTCCATGGAAAGCAGCAAAGGTGAATGTCGAGGTCGTAGGTCAAGGCTCGGATAATGTCTCTGACACTTTGCCTCGGAGTGTCGACTCAGTCCCTAACTGGTCATTTGTTTCAGACATTCTGCAATCGGAGTTGGTGAATTATTCAGACTCAGATGACAATGAGAAGGACGACCTGAACACTAAATACAAGATAGTTGTTCAATCTGGAATGCACAGGGTCACAACCAGACCACAGTTTCTTCCATATTATGATATGATCTGATGGGCGTTGGATCACATAGACCTACCCACCAGAACTATCATGAACGACCAGCGGGTCACGGTCAGGACTTTTAGGCTGGAGCATATCCAAACCATGTATAAGCTCCCGATGACATCTGAATACATGTATGGTGCTGAATTCCTGGAGGACTTCAAAGAAAAGGAGTGCACACAATATGATAAGACCATGCCCGGTTTGATAAAGGATTGGGTTTCGCGCTCCGTGAAATTCAGAGCAAATGACCAGGGCGTTTATTCAATCGCTTTACTGGAGCCACAGTATAAGTATGTGGCAATGATGACATGTCGGATATTCGGGAGGGAGGACACATCGCATTTCTTCATTGCATGGGTGCCTCTCATGTTTCGGGTAGCATAAGGTTGCTCGTTTGATTGGGCAAAGATACTCTCAGACAGTTTGGCCAACCGGATCACAGAGTATCGAGAGCAGAAGGAAAGTGGGAGGCCATCCTCATTTTTCATGTCCGCATATGTTAAGGACGCGATATGTTCCATGACACCATTCCTCTTGATGAGCTGGGCTTGGAATCCAGCCCCAAAAATACCCGTACATGAGTATCACGACAAACTGTGGGAAAATAAAGCGGAAAATTTCATATACAAAATTTTCAACTGGGTGATGGTGCCTCTGCATATCGCCATTTTTGGTCACCCACCACCTCGTATCTCAGACAACATTGCTGAAAATCTGAGTGGTATAGCGGACTGGTACGTGGAAGCAGAGTTCTCCTACTTCAGAGTGTTCGGGGCTGCTGTTCCCCCACTTGCATTACCATTGTTCATCCCTGACAAGCTGATTTGTCGCGAGGTCGCCCGAAAAACAGTGATTGGCGGGGTGAGTAAAGAACTCAAAGGATCTTCAAAGAAGGTGTGGTCATCTTTTCCCGTTCGTCTAAATTATTATTCTTTATTGGATTTTGGGCATGCCAAAGCTGAGGCTATAGCCTTGGAAGACCTGAAATTGGTCTCCATCGAGTATAAAAAACATCATCCTCAGAAAATCGTGAGCAACCATTTAGCTAATTGTGGGTTGAAGAGGTTTGAACATGAGTTTTCGCCCCCGGATGACATTTTTTGAGGGGCGAGGCCTTATGAGGAAGTGCTGGCTCGGATCCGATCTTTAGCACTTGAATACTTAGCCTTTGTATTGAAATTTCAGGAACACAGACGAAGTTGTCTCCCCGCTGTGTTGTGAGGAGGTAGTCTGGGCATTTCCGAGACGGAACCGAAGGATACTGAAGGCCCTAAAGATGCATCTCCCGACTCAGAAAAATGCCAAGATGAAGGGAAACAAACCAAGAAGCCCAAAGTAGAGGCACAGACTCTGGACCCACCAAAGAAACAGAATCCGAAAACTGAGACAAAGACCCCTGAACCTCCAAAGAAGAAGAATCATGTTGATACTCCAAAAGAATCAGCAAAACAAATCGGAGAGCCCATCACCTCGGTCACACCCTTACAGTCGGAATAGGGAAACGTCAGCGAGGGATGGATATTTAACGAGGAACTAAGGCCCATAAGAGCAGAGGAACTTCCTCCGAACGAATTTTTCTTTGATAAAAAGAGAAAAGCGATGGTGAAAAGAGAGTTCTACCAAGAGGGAGAGTTGACTGTTAAGAAGTTCAAAGTTATGACCGACGGAAAGAATAGAAAGAATGAGAAATTTTCCATGGAGATCGTAGGAACGCTAGGGGCGTATGCATCGGCAAACCAGTTTTCGGTCGGATTGCTAAAAAACCAGCTCAAAAGAAAAAATCGCCTGATCAAGACTCTCGAAGCCAGAGTAGCTTCGGCCACAGAAAATGCTAAAGGTCAGGTGAGTGGGGAGATAGAACTGGCCCGACTAGCCGATAAAAATGAGATAGAAGCACTCAAAACCAAGCTTGAGCAAGCACATCTCGTGGTCCAAGATGGCCGGATACAGGTGGGGAAACAAAGGGCTATAATTGCAGATTTGCAGGCTCAGGTAGAGATCGCCGAAAGCAGGGTGATCGATGTCGAGGGGTTTAAATCCCAAGCGATCGAGATTCAGAATAGGATCTCTTCGGCACAACAGAGCTTTCTCACCAAAGTGGGAGCGATTCGAGAGAATTGTCTGTTGATGATTCAAGTTTCCGAGAACCTGACTGTCAAAGAAAGGGACGTTGAAGTGACTCGGGTCTCCTTCCAAGAGGCGGTGATAGCCATGAACAACAGAGTTTCGGCAGGTTCTCCTAGACTTTCCATCCTAGAACAAACAAGAGGTAATATTCTGTTGAAGGATTGGGAGCACAACATTGCCCTGGGCAAGGAACAAGCCCAAAGGGTAACCAATTCATTAGAAGAAGCCTTCAATTCTATAGATGGTGAGCTTTTGGGTATGGACAGTGGAGGCGACGCAAAAAAATTAATGCAAATGAATGTAGAACAGATCTCGCTTGCTCTGAAAGAGAAGGATGAGAGAGATTTAGCCGATATCTCTCATATGGATAGGGTGGACATGGCCCAAGTTGACAAGCACTTGATCCAGCCCAGCGCGCAACTAAGTGCCCTCGACATCATCGATGCACAAATGGGGGACAAGCTACAGCAGTTACCCCGAGAATTTTACCTCGCCGAGGCCAGCTGTCAAGAGGAACCTTCACAGCTCGTATCTCAACTTGTGGAAAGATGTATCGCCTGCACCGAGTCCACACAAAGATGAGCACCTGGCACTAAGTGAAGACAGATTAGGGGAGATGGAAGGATTTCTCTCTCCTCTGTCATAACTGAAATTTTTGTGACTATTGAGATTCTACCTGTTTTGCAGAAATTATATAAATATACCCCAGAGAGAAATAAACAGGGCTGGACCCTTTTTGAGATTTTGTAATAGAGTTTTTGCATTGAGATTTAATACAAGCAGATCCGAGATTCTCAATTCCGTCACTTCTGTATTACAAGTTTTCTTTCTTGTTCCTCATTTTTCAATTTCAATTCATATTCGTAATTGATGTGCTTCATTATGCTTTAGTACTACCACTACTATAACGAATAAATTTGGGTTTTCTGTAATTGTTTATTGCCTTTCCTTTGCACCAGCTATTAGCTGTGTAAGACCAATTTGCAGTTTCAGAATTCTACATGCACTTTTTTGTTACATCGGTTATTTTCTTAAATATTTTCTTCTTCTGTTTACTACGTGAGATTTTCCTCTGGTAGGAACCTGACATTGTAAACGGCTTAATGTTTTTCCCCCCATCTCGCCCCTTTTATTAAAATATAATACAGTTACAGGAACGAGCCTTAGATTTGCCTTCATCGTTAATACTGCAACCGTGAATTCTCTTTTATAAAACTAAACTGGGACAGCACTCAACCTTTCTTAATAGTTCTCTTACCTGTACTGTTCCCCCATGACAATTCCCACACCAACTCAACCTAATGTTTAACCCGAATTATTGAACCAAATGCACATTTCCTTAAACCTCCTCAACACTATCCTTAAAATAGCAACTAATCGGGCCGAACTTGAACAATCATGGGCAGTCATTGAACGAGACATAACTATTCAGGAGCAGTTCGAAGCCAAACAACTCCAACGAAGAAATATCCCTTAGACTCTTTCTCCGAAGGTTAACATTTTCCCTTCTCCTTATCCTAACCACTTTCAGATGCCTTGACACTGTACTTGTTAGACTTAAGTACAGACTCAGGAACAACATCTTTCTAGCGTCGTTGTCGAGGAACGAAGTTACGAAATCCTTTTCCCTAGGAAAACGACAATTGTTTTTCATTGAAAGTGTTACCCTTTGATAGTGAAGAAAGGGTACCCACCTTTTAAGGATTTTTATCTTTCACTTGGCGACTCCACGAAAGAAAATAAACTGGCATTCGGTCGAAGGAATACTAGACAAAACCCAGATGGTGAGCTGATTACGCCAGTTACCGATCATGAAAAAATTCTAAAGGCAAGAAGCTCTTTTAAGCTAATCGCTACAGTTTACCAACTTGAAGTCCCATCACTGAAGGCTGAGAGTCCTTCCGAACCCTCAACCTCGCTCAACCCTTGCTTTGACGCTAAATATTCAATGCCAATCTGCTCCGAAATTTGGAGCGAGATTCATCCAATAGTCCCCTTGATACAGAGAGGAAAGGGCCCTCTTGAAGGTTCGCTGGTTTTTGAAACACCATCTTATCTTCAGTTAAATTTCCCAACTTCTCCAAATCCTGAAGAGTGTGTTACACACTCGTTTCTCACACCAGTTGGTTTTCCTGACTCTGTCTCTTGCAAGTCTGAGGAACCAACTCCTCGCGTTCCTTATCTTTCCTCCTCAGAGTCTCCTCTTAGCGAAGAATATAAATTTTCCCTTTTTCTTTTCAAAAATCCCCTTTATAACGTTCCACAAACAACGATGGTAGCCACCGGAGGAGGAGGTGGAGGGTTTATAGGAGGAGGAGGAGGGGGAGGAGTCCCCCTAGGAGGAGGTGGAGGAGGAGGTCCTCTAGGAAGAGGCGGAGGCCAAGGGCCTCCCCCCCCTCCCAGAGTTTTCACGAAAGTCACAGTGAGATACGCTCCTTTAGTATTGCCCAACCCCCTACATGATCCTCCAGAAAATTACATAAAAAATTTACTGAAATTCAACGGGGAGGGAGATCTGACCGCTACTGAACATATTAATTTTTTCGACCAATTCGCAGATCTCTACGGTGTCGAGCACGAGGATGTATATTCGAGACTCCTTGTCCAAACTTTTGAAGGTCATGTACGAACTTGGTTTTGGAGCCTACCCACAGCCTCTATCCCGTCATATGATGCTTTGGAAGATACTTTCCTCAGACAATGGGGCAAGCAAAAAGATCATCTCTATTATCTAACTGAATTTGGGTCTTTGAAGAAAAAGAACTCGGAAATAGTCATGGAATTCATTCTAAGATTCAACAAACTGTACAATAAAATCCTAGCTGAAGTCAAACCATCTCAACCAGCAGCCAAAGTGACCTTCACTGGAGCTTTCGAGCCAGATTTCACATTACTTTTGTGAGAGCGAAGGGGAGCCACCTTAAACCGTATGCAGGACAATGCGGTAGAAATAGAGTCTAACATGATGGCTTCAGGTAAACATAGGGCTAGAATAGAGACTGGAAACCGAGATACCAAGCATTTTAGAGAACAAGCTGGCCCTTCAGGGTCCAATAGATCCTCAGATGATAGGGTGGACGATATGGCTCGAGTGATTAAAGAGTTGTCAAATAAAATAACCCAGATGGAACTCGAATAGGCCAAGGATGACTCTTATCCCAAAAAAGATTTCAAGAGAAATTCAAACCCTCCTAATAAACAAAGACAAATAAAAAAGGAAGATCAGAAAATACAAGCTCCCTTGAAGAATGAAAATTTTATAGGAGCTAACGATTTTCAAGACTACGAAGATTCAGATAATGATGTCATGAACTTTGGTGATGACTGTAGTCAAACTTATCTGACTCACGAAGACTACGAAAAGTATTTAAATACACCAGAGCCGTCAAATGAGAGTGAGGAGGGTGATCACACCGAGAGCTGTGAACCTCAATCAAAAAATGAGATAATGATGGCCGATTTTCAACCAAAATACAACCTGAGATCTAGGAATAAGCCCACCTCTATGACTCAACCCAAGATAATCCTTCAAAGGGGCCAAGCTTACGAGCCTCCTATGGACGAAACCCCATTACCCAACAACAAAACTAGAAGGGTAAGCATTCAAGAGCCCGAGGTGAAAAAAGTTGAAGCTCAAACACAGGAGACTGAACCCATAAATGAAGCTACATCTTCAACTAAGACCATGGATGATAAAGCTGTCCAAACAAACAGGTTGGAAAGGAAGAATTTGGAAGTCACAACCAGAGAAATAGACAAGGTGAGCGGAGCTTTCATTTTTGAAAATGAGTTAAGAAAAATTAAGATACCAATCCTGTTAGTGGAATTAGCGAAAAACTCGGTTTATCGCAAACAAATTTCCAAAATGATAGGTGTCTCCGAACTAGAAAGCCACTTGTTAGCATTAGAAGTCACTCCTAGATTTCTTGCAGGAGCTGAGCCTGACACCCATCAGTTTAATGTCACGATTTTTAGAGGGGTGATCAAATGGAAGAAAACTCAGAACAGTATCGTCTCAACTCTGAAACTAGGCCAGGCATGCCTGGGCGAGTGAGGTCTTGATAAACTTCAAACAATGAGTTGTAATAAAGGTGAGTAGGTGGAAGACTTGTATAAGAAGAGTGAAAAGGTCTGTCATAAACATCAGGATTCTAACAGACTGGAGACGAAAGCATCCAAACACAAGATCCTCTTACATTCGAACATAGGAGACGAGAGAATACAGGAATGTCACAACAAATCCTTTATCATAACAAAACTGCCACAATTCATTCAAATCATTCGATCATGAACTCCCTTGTATGAGACAAAAACAGAGATGGAAAAGAAAAACGGTTTTTCATAAAACAAGAAATCTCAAACACAGATGCATAACCAGGAAACCAGAATGGTCATCGAAACTTTACAGTCGGGAGCTTCGCTCTACCATCGATAGATACAAAAATGGCGAAAATGCCTACATATACTCAAAACAGCAACAACAACAAAATTGAGACATCGCATTGAAAGCTTTGCGTCTGCATGGCTTCTAACAATCTGCAGCTGCAATCTTTGAATGGTCATGCAACTTTGGCGGATGCAATCGGACTTTCTGACAGCTCTGCGAACGAAGTGACGTGCCTTTAATTCAGAGCCATACTTTCCCATTATGGCGGAGACGATGTCTAACCACCACCAACCGCGTCAATAATTGCTTCATGGGGATTGAGGACGGTTCGGCCAACTCGACATCTCAGGGACGTGGACGGCCTTTCGTGTTGCCACCTAGATTAGCTGAACGACCCGATGAGAGGGTATGCTAGCTAGTGCGAAGGATAGGGCGCACAATGGGAGTGGTGGCACTAGCCTCATGAGGACGTGGTATGAAGTGACGAGGTGTGAGAGGGATGTCAGAGGAAAACACATGGCGGTCAATGAGTGGATGATGATACGGGAGAAGGACCACGCGGACCAGGAGGGGGGAAGACGGACAGATGTCAGAGGATGAGGAAGGTGCAAAAGGGCGTGAGCCTCATCGCACGGCTAGGAAGAGAGCAGGTGGCACAAGAGATTTCATGACGGGGAAAGGGGCCCACACTGGCTAAGATCAGAGCAGCTAAGAAGGATGGGATATTCTGAGAGTCGTTGATCCAGACGCATCGATCTCAGCTATCGAGAAGATGCATACCCGATTCTGGACCCCCCCCTCCGCTTAAAGGTAGAAAGGTAGGGGGGGTCCAGAATCCCATATGCACCGTTGATCCGGGCACGCGAATCTCTGCCGCTTAGACCTGCTTGTCACTTACCACAGGCACATTATCATTCAAAAATTAGGAGAAGTGGGTTTTTAACCCACTCTTTCGCATTTTACCCCATTACCAGAAATATCGCTAACATTTGGCTCCATGGGGGATAGAGTCGTCCCTGTGATGCTCTAAGAACACTTTTACAGATCCAGTGCCTTGCTATTGGGTTATGGAGTCATTTATTAGGCTGAAAACAAAAACAAAAACAATATTTACAAAACAAAACAAAAGAGTCGACTATGGCTCACAAAAAACATTTCTTTAAGAAATGCCCATTTACTGGGCCATTGAAAACTTCTTTGCCTTCCAGATCCTACAACCTATAAGTGTTGTTTGAAAATACTTCGAGGATCTTGAAAGGCCCAAACCAGAGGGCATCAAGTTTACTGTGTTTTCCCTTTTCCTGCCTGGGTGCATCCCATTTGAGCACCAGATCACCCTGCTCGGATTCTTTCTTTTTGCTCTTCCTGTCAAAAGCTTGCTTGATCTTCTGCTGATGATTGTAGGCCCCATTCATGACCTGTTCTTTGGTCTGCTGCACTTCCACCATCTGATGAATTCTTCTGGTCACATGATTGGGTTCTCCTTCAAGGTCCTGGAGGAAATTTGCCACAGATAAGGCGAGCTGAGTGGGGAAAACGGCCTCTATTCCATAAACAAGCTGGAAAGGTGAGATGCCCAGATATTTCTTTATTGTCACCCGATCAGCCCAAAGAGAAAATTTGAGCTTTGAGTCCTAGGCCCTTTTATTGTCCTCCAATAGCTTCTTAATGAGCTTGACCAGGCTTTTATTTGAGGACTCTGCCAATCCGTTTCCTTGAGGATAATAGGGAGTAGAGTGAATCAGTGAAATCTTGAACTGTTCACAGAACTTGACCAGAGGCTCAGACCGAAAGGGGGAGGCATTGTTAGTGACAATTTTGCTAGGGCAGCCAAATCTAGCCATAATGTCTTCCAAGAAGCTGATAATCACTTTGTGAGAAGTGCTTCTGGTAGGGACAACTTCTATCCATTTGGTGAAATAGTCGGTTGCAGTCAGAATCCATCTGTGTTGGCCACTTAAGGGAGGATGAATTTCTTCGATGAAGTCCAATCCCCATTGCTGAAAGGGTGTTGAAACTACTATAGGCTTTAATGTCAGAGATTTCAGTTGTTGCTTTCCTAAGAACTTTTGTCATTTGATGCAAGCTCTAATTTCCCTGCAGACATCAGGAAATAAGGTGGGCCAGTAATACCCAGCTCGAAGGATCTTGTGAGTTGTGGTCTTCCAAAAATGATGACCTCCATAGAGACCGCTATGGAAATCAAACATAACCTTTTGGGCTAGCTGCGAGTCCAGACACCTTAGTAATACCCCCAGAGGGTCTTTCCAATACAAGGCTTGGTCAATGAGGCAATATCTGGCTTCTTTGAGCTTTAATGCTCTAGCCTTACTTTTTCCCAATCCATCAGGGAGCTTTAATTCTTGCAGAAAATACAAGATATCCTTGTACTAGGGGCATGAGGCTAGTGATAGGGCACCCTGGAAATGCTTATTGGATGGCTCAGCTTGCTCATTGATGAAGTTAATTCCTAAATCCTTACAGTTGGATTCAGCCAGCAACTTGGCCAAACCCTGCCCCTTTATCAACTTGGTGGGCTTAATCTCCAGATCAAATTCTAGGATCTTGGTGATCCATTTACCTCTCCTCCCGTCTATGTCAGGCTGTATAAGAATGTCCTTCACGGAGGTTGAAGGGACATAAGCAGTAATCTTTGAGTGCAAGACATAAACTGAAAGACTTGAGAGCCTTCACCAAGGCATAGGCCTACTTCTCCATGATCTCGTATCAGAGTTCTATGTCTCTCAATGCCTTGCTGTAGAAAGCAATGGGCTGCTCTTGTCCTTGATCATTTTTCTGCAACAAAACTACCGCTACTATATCACAGGAAGAAAAAGAAAAAAACAGAAAACCTTTGGAATAATCGGGATTGATTAGCATAGGTGCTTCAGTCAACGCCTTCTTTATTTGGACAAAATACTCTCTGGGTTTAGAAGTCCATTTTACTTCATTTCCCTTTCTGAGCATGGTTGTGATGTGTTTTACCAATTCGGCAAAATTTGAGACAAATCTCCTCAAAAAATTAATCCTCCCCAAAAATTCCTAAACCTCCTTTTTGGACCTGGGGAGTGACAGGGTTTGAATCACTTCCGCCCTGTTGGGATCAATTCTCACCCCCTCTGCTGATACTATTTATCCTAATAGATTTCCCTCTTGCATAACAAACAATGATTTCTTTGGGTTTAAAGATAGGCCATACCTCCGACACTTCAGGAAAACCTTCTTCAAGTGGCAGCGGTGCTCTTTATCAGTCCTAGAGAAGACTATTATGTCATCTAGGTAAATCACCACAAACTTATCCTTTTCCCCGATGAAGGCTATGTCCATGGCTCACTGGAATGTGGCTCCTGCATTCATCAACCCAAACGACATTTTGGCATACATGAATGTGCCCCAAGGAGTGGTGAAGGCTGTCTTTTCTCGGTCCTCAGGCATGACTGATATCTGATTGTATCCAGAGAAACCATCAATCATGGATATCATGGATGCACTGGTGACCTTCTGCAATATATGATCCATGTTGGGCAGGGGATAATTATCCTTTCTTGAGCTCCTGTTCAGGTTTTTGAAATCGACGCAGAGTCTAATTTCGCCACTTTTCTTTCTTACCGGGACCAAATTGTCTACCCACTCAGAATATCTCAAGGGGAAAATGATTTGGGTGTCTAATAGCTTCTTTACTTCTTTCTCCATGACAGGTAGCAGCATGGGATTTATCTATCTCAGCTTCTTCTTGAATGGCTCAGCCCCTTCTTTTAGTGGGATCTTGTGCTCAATGACTGATGTGTCATATGTCTTGAGGTCCTCGTAGGTCCATGCAAACACATCAGCAAACTCCTTCAGCAACTTAGTATATTCAGTCCTCTGCTCCTCGGTCAAACTCCTTGACAATTTGACAAACTTGGGCTCCTCTGGTGTGCCTACGTTGCACTCAGCTATGTTGGCCTCATCACCTGAAACTCTACCCTTTACTGCCACATCATTCCCATCGAACAACCTTTCTAGTGGGATTAGTCCTTTCGGTATGTGATTGCTCGGTAGTTGAATAATCCGGTGGCTAGCAATTTTATTCAAAAACTTCCCAGGGTGATGGTCACCTTCCGTGTTAGGATCCTCATCTATGTGTAATGTAGAGAAGTCATCAACGGATTGGAGGAATTTTTCGATCTCCAGGTCGTCTTCAAATACCTTCCAATGTCTGACATTGTCCGGTACAGAGGGTCTATATCTTATTTCAACACCAGCTTTGACAGTGGGCAGTGCAGGAACTTCGAGCAAACTAGTTGAAAAGGCTAAAAAGTCAGCTGGAGCATTTCCTTCCCTTGGAATGAAAGAGATGTTAAAAGACAAGAAGAAATTATCACTAGGTCCCATACCATGTTCCTGTAATTCTTGAGTCGAGGATGCTTGGCCTGATAAACGTTTTTGACCTGCTGGACAATTAATTCTGCATCTCCAAACACAACCATCTCCCTTATTCCCATATCTTGTGTAGCCCTTATACCAAGAACAAGAGCTTCATAATCTGCCACATTGTTGGTGACTTCGAATTCCAACTTGTATGATAGAGATATGGTCTCTTGACAAGGGGACATGAGTACTACCCCGACACCTGCACCCATACTGGAAGAAGCTCCATCAAAGAACATCTTCCAAATAGAGGTGGTTGGAGGAGGCATCTCCAGATTGAGAATGGGTTTTTTTCTGATCTGCAAAGGGGCCTTAGGAGTCTCAGTGACCTATAACAAACTAGACCCTAAGTCAGTGTCAAGTGAAAATATGGGGTGATTAGTGGGGTTTGCTTCGTCACTGACTATGTAGGCTCGCTGGGCTTCTCTGTACAATCTCCTATGTTCCACTCCAAATACTAGAATGGTGGCATATGTGAGATCCATCTGTAATGTCCCTCCAAGTCTCTTAATCCAAGATCTTGACAACATCATTCCAAACTTGGGGGGAACATCAGCTACCATGATATCCATGACCATACTCTTCATGGGCAGCTGAAACAAAGAGACTACCAGGTCCTTGATGACTCCCAAACATTGTACCCTCCTGGAGTCAAAGGAATAGAGGTCATGATAGGCTTGGGTGACTTCTAGTCCTAGCTCTTCCATGATGGCTTTGGGCATGAGGTTGTGGGAAGCCCATGAATCCATGAAGCAATTGTGTAGCACTTTGTCATGTATGTTCAGGGAGGTGTAGAAGGGAGGGGATGAATCATCTATGTATTCTACCATGGGTCCTAGGAAAACTACTGGCTTTTCATCTTGGAGGTTTATGAAGTCTGTAGAAGGACATGAGGCTTTAGATTTCAAAAGTTCAGAGAAGCATTTTTTGAATTCTTCATGTTTGATTAGCTCGGTGAGGGGCACAGGGATTCTGATCTTTTGAATCTCATGCTCGAAATTAAAAGAAGATGTAAGATTTGGAATTTCTCTTATTTTAGGAACATGATTGTGGACAATGTGAGGGAGGGGTTGAGATTTATTACCTCTAAAATTGTCTGCTACTTCATTAGCAGGCTTCTCTATCCTAGCGGACTGCTCAGGAACATCAGGTGCTGTTGTCTTTTTGTCGGACCTCAAGTTGTACCTGCCTCGGCCACTACTAGCCTTGTCTCTTGTGCTTAATTCATTTAGTTGATTGTTCATGAGAGACTCCTCCTATGTTGATTGAGTCAGATGAGGGAAAGTAGGGGTGTGTTCTAGGCAGTGGATTTCGGGATCCAGCTCATCTGCTTCTCCTTCTTCTTCATCGGTCACAAAATTGTTCTGAAAGGGAGCCTGGATCCTTTGGTCATCCCTGTCTCTTCCCTTCTCTCTGTGCATAGTTGGGGGAGCAATATGATTTGGAATTCTGAAACCCCCCTTTGTTCTCGGTGATCTGAGGGCCCTTGATCATTTGATTGATTTCCACCTTCAGTCTCTCCATCTCTTCAGACAGAAGCTTCATCATCTGGGTCAGTTCATCCACTTGAGGGTGGGGCAGTGATGGGACGAAAGTTGAGGCTTCCGATTTTCCCTTTCTTCTGTCTGCATCGACCTTGTTCCTTAGTCTGTCAGCTGCTAATATGTTGGATTCCACTTCTATAGCTTCATCTTGTATTTGAGCTAAGGAGGTGGCTCTTCTTTCTCTTAATAAAAGACAGAAATCAGGGTCAAATGCACCAGCATAGGAAATTTGGGCAGAGGCTTCTGAGGGTTTTATCTCTGCAGGTATCTTGTTATACATTTTATTGAATCTTTTGGAGAAGTCAGAGACAGACTCTCCATCCATTTTCTTCAGAGCCCCAAACTCTGTCATGTAATACATATAATCCTTCTTGTCTCCCCACTGTCTCAGGAAAACACTGTCCAGGGCTTCAATTCCAACAATAGATCCGGGGGCCAACCCTCTAAACCATTTCCTCACCTCACCATCCAGGCTCTGGACAAAGACTCTCATCCAGACGTCTTCATTTTCAATGTTTAGGTTGTCTGCATAACTGTAGAAAGAAGCCAAGTTCTCTTCTATAGTGATGTCTCCTTCTCTCGCGAACTTGGGCATGTATTTTAGATAGTCTCCAGCAGGGAGAGGATTCATGGGATGGGATAAGATTAAAGGAGCATATCTAGCAGTGACTATGGCATCCATTATATTCGGAGGGGGATTAGCACCAGCCATAGGGATATTAGGTGGAGGAGAACTAGGAGGAGGAGTGTGAACGAGAGATGTCGGAAAGGAGGTTCTCGAAGGAGACGGCGGGGAAAACAGAGAGAAGGCTAAGGGACCTGAATGTGCAGATGCTTCTCTTTGTGCAACAGTAACAATAAAAGGAGGGGTTGTGAAACCTTTCAAGGCCTGAGGTCTTAACTGAGGCACAACTTCTAGAGAGGGGGGAGTGACAAGGATCTTTCCCTCTGATACTAGACCAAGAGGGGAAAACTCAACAGGAACACTCCCGAAATTTAGAAAATGGGAAACCTCAGAGGAAGGATGACTAGGAAGCTGAGAATAAGAAAATGGATTATTTACGGAAGGAGGTGGGGAAATACCTAATCGGGAGGTGAAGCTTTCTCCTTGAGGGGCCTTCCATTTTCTGAGAATCACCTCCGGATTTTCTTCAGTTGTAGCCAGAGGCAGTTGTGGATGGGACCGCATGTGTCTGCCACTGGAAGCCACAACTAATCCAATGGGTTCGCCACAGTGGATTCGTCACAATGGAGTCGCGAGGTGCATAGTAGAAATCTTCAAGTTCTTATCTCTGATGCACCTTCAGAATAAGTTGATCGTTGTCGTTCAATCCCGGGGAAAATATTCAACTTTGTCCCCGTCAACAGTGCCAAAAATGTTAGCGTCAAAAGTCACTCCTGGATTGCTTGCAGGAGTTGAGCCTGACACCCATCAGTTTAATGTCACGATTTTTAGAGGGGTGATCAAATGGAAGAAAACTCAGAACAGTATCGTCTCAACTCTGAAACTAGGCCAGGCATGCCTGGGCGAGTGAGGTCTTAATAAACTTCAAATAGTGAGTTGTAATAAAGGTGAGTAGGTGGAAGACTTGTATAAGAAGAGTGCAAAGGTCTGTCATAAATATCAGGCTTCTAACAGACTGGAGAAGAAAGCGTCCAAACACAAGATCCTCTTACATTCGAACATAGGAGACCAGAGAATATAGGAATGTCACAAAAAATCCTTTATCATAACAAAACTGCAACAATTCATTCGAATCATTCAATCATGAACTCCATGGTATGAGATGAAAACAGAGATGGAAAATAAAAACTGTTTGTCATAAAACAAGAAATCTCAAACACAGATGCATAACCAGGAAACCAGAATGGTCATGGAAACTTTACAGTTGGGAGCTTCGCTCTACCATCGATAGATACAAAAATGGTGAAAATGCCTACATATACTCAAAACAGCAACAACAACAAAATCGAGACGTCACATTGAAAGCTTTGCGTCTGCATGGCTTCTGACAATCTGCAGCTACAATATTTGAATGGTCGTGCAACTTTGGCAGACGCAATCAGACTTTCTGACAGCTCTGCGGACGAAGCGACGTGCCTTTAATTCAGAGCTAGACTTTCCCATTATGGAGGAGACGATGTCTAACCACAACCAACCACCTCAATAAATTCTTCATGGGGATTGAGGATGGTCTGACCAACTCGGCATCTCGGGGACGTGGACGGCCTTTTGTGTTGCCATGTGGATTAGCTGAACGACCCGATGAGAGGGCATGCTAGTCAGTGCGAAGGATAGGGCACACAATGGGAGTGGTGGCACCAGCCTCATGAGGACGTGGTATGAAGTGATGAGGTGTGAGAGGGATGTCAGAGGAAAACACATGGCAGTTAATGAGTGGATGATGAGATGGGAGAAGGACCACACGGACCAGGAGGGGGGAAGATGGACAGATGTCGAAGGATGAGGAAGGGGCAAAAGGGCGCGAGCCTCATCGCACAGCTAGGAAGAGAGCAGGTGGCATAGGATATTTCATGACGGGGAAAGGGGCCCACACTGGCTAAGACCAGAGCAGCTGAGAAGGAAGAGATCTTCTAAGAGATGTTGATATGGACGCATCAATCTCAGCCATTGGGAAGATGCATACCCAATTCCGGACCCCCCTCCCCCCTCCTCTTAAAGGTAGAAAGGCAGGGGGGGTCTGGAATCCCATATGCACCGTTGATCCGGGTGCATGAATCTCTGCCGCTCAGACCTGCTTGTTGCTTACCATGGGCGCATTATCATTCAAAACTTAGGACAAGTGGGTTTTTAACCCACTCTTTCGCATTTTACCCCATTACCAAAAATATTGCTAACAGCACTCTGATTTTATAAACTTGGAAGATGATAGACCTAACATCACCTTTGGTCCCCACTTTGAAGGGTCCAAAGACAACATTGCTCCCTTTTATATTACTCTAAACATACATGATCAGTTGCTGCATAATTGTATGTTGGACTCCGGAGCTTCTCATAATGTTATGCCCAAGATTATAATGGAGAAGTTGGGCCTCCAGATCACAAGACCTTATGGGAATCTGTACTCTTTTGATTCGAGGAAGGTTAAATGCATGGGGATGATAAAGGATCTGGTAGTTACCCTAGCGCAGGTCCATGTTAAAAGTATCCTGATGGATGTGGTTATCGCTGATATCCCCCCTAAGTATGGTATGTTGTTATCTAGGTCATGGGGGGCCAAGTTGGGAGGTTCTCTTCAGTTAGACATGTCTTATGCCACAATCCCTGTGTTCGGGGGTCAGTTCACTCGTTTATATAGAGAGACAAGATTAGCATACGCGGTCAGTGACCCTCAAAACCTGCACAATTTCCCCATTTACATCGCAGACCAAGATCTGGGAAACTGCATCTTGTCTTTTGATGACGGTCTGGAAGGTTGCTTGGAGGAGATCGATACAAAGTAATAAGAGTCAAACCCCTTGACAGAAGAACTGTGTAATATTGGTGTATGGAAAATGTATTTTGATGGTGCTTCATCTTTTGAAGGGGCTGGTGCTGGAGTACTTTTGGTGGCACCTAAAGGTAAGTTCATTGTTGATTTCTCCTATCGTTTGTAGTGGGACATAGATTACACTAATAACGTATGCGAGTATGAAGCATTGATCTTAGGATTAGAGGCTGCCAAAAAACTAAATATAAAAAACTTAGAGGTATACGGTGACGTGGAATTGATAGTAAGACAAGTGAACCGACAATACCTAGCCAGGCATCCCAGGCTAAGAGCGTATAGGAATTGTGTTTGGGATCTCATGGAAAACATTTTCTCAACTTTAAGTATCCATTTTATCCCTCGTGTAGAGAATCTACATGCTGATGCGTTGGCAAAGGCAGCTTCAACCTTCTCTCCTCCCATGACCTTCAAACCGAAATATCATATCGAAATCAGATACAAGCCTTCCATACCCAACAATATTCGACACTAGCAAGTCTTTGAAGATGATGAACAGATTAAGAAGTTCCTTACAGCAGTAGGCAAATTCTTAGAAACTCACGCTGACCAAGAAAACCAGAATGACTCCATGTGGATCATGCAAGAAGGAGAGGAACCTGAAGTTTTCTGAGAAAAAATTGCGGATCATCGTATGCTGGTCCTTAAAAGCAATCAGATTCCCAAAGGATTGATTCCTTTGGAAAGGCTTTTTTATCAGAACAATGTACCTATAAAGTCCACTTTGCAGCCCTAGCCAGAAGAGGTGGAGGACTGTGATATAGGGACCGAAAAAGAACCCCGGATGGTAAAACTATCGAACTTCCTCCCTCCCAAAATGAAAGTGAAGTACAAAGACTTGCTCAGACAATATAAAGATGTTTTTTCCTGGTCCTATGATGAACTGAAAACATATGACACTTCCATTATTGATCACAAGATACCTTTGAAACCTGGGGTCAAACCCTTTAGGCAGAAGCTTAGGCAAATTAACCCCATTCTGTTGCCCGTGATAGAGAAGGAAGTTAAAAAACTCTTGGATGCAAAGATAATCGTACCTTTGAGATACTTGGACTGGGTAGCTAACCTAGTTCCAATTAGGAAAAAGAACGGGGAAATCAGACTATGTGTGGATTTCCAAAACTTAAACAAGTCTTCTCTCAAATATAATTACCCACTGCCCAAGATGGACCATATTTTAGAAAAGGTTGTTGGAGCTAATCGAATGTAAATGATAGATGGTTTCTCTGGTTATAATCAGATCGCTATGAATGAACAAGACAAGGAAAAGAGTGCTTTCACCACGCCCTGGGGTACTTTCATGTATGACAAAATGACTTTTGGTTTGATGAATGCAGGGGCCACTTTCCAGTGAGCTATGGACATCACTTTCGTGGGAGAAAGGGACAATTTCGTAGTTATTTACCTTGATGACTTGATGTTTTTTTCTAAAACTAATGAAGAACATTTGATGCATCTGAAACAGACTTTCGAAAAGTGCCGCAGGTTTGGCCTATCCCTGAACCCAAAGAAATCACATTTCACTATGCAAGAAGGTAAGCTTCTAGGCCATGTCGTATCTAAGGAAGGAATCAGGATTGATCCTAAGAGGATTGAAGCGATAGATACTATCACTATCCCAAGAAATATAAAAGAAATTCAATCATTCTTCGGTAAGATAAATTTTCTGCGAAGGTTCATTCCCAATTTCGTTGAGATTGTCAAACTGATTAAAGGAATGTTGAAGAAGGATGGTGCAGTAAATTGGACCGTCGAGGCCAGGGCATCTTTCGCACACATTAAAAAAGTTATAAGTGAGGCACCTGTACTAGCAAGTACAGATTATCTGAAGGATTTCCTCATCTTCTCTTTTGCTTCTGAACATACCATCGCTGCGGTACTCTTGCGGAAAAATGAAGAGGGGTTCGAACAGTCGATAGCATTTTTCAGTAAAAGCCTCAGAGATGCAGAACTGAAATATGACATAATGGAAAAACAAGCATACGCAATGGTAAAAGCATTGAAAGCATTTAGGACCTATGTGCTACATTAAAAAATAATCGCGTATGTGCCCACCAATTCTGTAAAAGACATATTGGTACAGTCGAATAGTGACGGAAAACGAGAGCGGTGGATCGCTAAAATACAAGAATTTGATCTGGAAGACAAGCCGACTAAATAGCTAAAGGGGTAGGGTCTAGCCAAACTCTTGGCTAAGTCGAAACTTAGAGCTCTTGATATTAATTGCCTCCAAGAAGAAGACGGAGACACACACCTGCATGAGCCGGATGACCAGACAGATCTAAGCAAAATTGAGGAAAAGTTCATATCGTCAGGTTGGTATAAAGACACAGTGTTCTACTTATTGAACATGAAATGCCTAGCTGAACTATCGCCAGCCAAATGTAGAACTTTAAAACTCCATGCTGTAAAATATTGCATCGCCAAAAATCAGCTATACTGGAAGGATCCACTCGGGTTCCTGCTAGTCTGTTTAGTTGAGTCGGAAATTCCATGTCTTATAGAAGAATTTCATGAAGGAGTCCGTGGAGGACACCATGCATGGAGAGACACAGCCTATAAGATTTTGAGAGTAGGCTACTATTGGCCGAAACTATTTTCAAACGTAAATTCCAAAGTACGCACGTGCGACCCTTGTCAAATATTCGCTGGGAAACAGAAACTCCCAGCACTACCACTCGTTCCAGTCAAAACTGAGGCTCCATTTCAACAATGGGGTCTGGAATTCATAGGTGAGATCAATCCTCATTCCAGTGCTCAACATAGGTGGATCTTAACAGCCATGGATTATTTTACTAAATGGGTGGAAGCCATTCCAACCAAGAAGGCAACAGACTCGGTGGTAATCGACTTCTTAGAGGAAAATATTTTGTCGAGATTCGATTGTCCCCGAAAGATAGTTACTGACAATGCCCAAGCGTTTAAATCTATGGCTATGATCAGTTTTTGTCAGAAATACAACATCATTCTCAACCACTCCACTGCATACTACCCCCAAGGGAACGGGTTGGCCGAGTCATCAAATAAGAGCCTGGTAAACATTATCAAGAAGGTATTGGATGAGAATAAGAGGTCTTGGCGCGTACACTTAAAGTATGCATTGTGGGTGAACTGAATAAGCATGAAAAGATCTATCAGCATTTCACCTTTTCAAATGGTCTATGGGACAGATGTCATTCTACCCATAAACCTGGCATTACCGGTGATGAAGTTGTGGCAAGACCAAAACGAAGAACCCAATCCTGTGACCAGAAGAATTAATCAGTTGATTGAGGTCCAATAGCAGAGAACCGAGGTTGATGAAAAGGTGCAGCAGTACCAAGATGACATGAAAGCACTGTTTGACCGAAAAGTGGAGGATCGAGAATTCTCTCCAGGTGATTTGGTGCTAAGATGGGATGCGAGAAGGGAAGAAGCAGCGAAGCATAGTAAATTCGACTTGGTATGGACCATTCAGAGTTTCGGCTCCAGTGGGAGAAAATTCTTTTCTGCTAGAAAACTTCGACGGACAAGTCTTTAGCGCCCCTGTCAACGGGCGATATCTGAAACATTACATGACATAACAGTTGCCATTATATA
>JZKD02S0670021.1:5417-21275 GCA_000966675.3 Picea glauca | reverse complement strand
ATAATAAAATTTGTGTACATACATGCATTTTTATTACCCTTTGGACTTTCTGTTTTCTTCTGTTCATAATTTTTAGACATATTTCGAATAAAATTCGTGTTTTCTTTTTCAAGATTCAGCTACTTGCAAAGCTAGTAGGAAAAGTAATTCACAAGGCAGTGTCATAAATAAATCGGCATGAAACAGGTGATATTTAAAAGTAGCTTCATAATGCACAAAGAAAGCGAAAAGAAAGGGTAAAGGTGAGCTTTCTCAATACACATGTTATCAAAGACTGTTAAAGTAAACCAAGGTAATGTCATTCAAACTACAATATCGGCTAAAATGTTAGATAGCAAGATTACTGCTTGTCTTGATAACCTTTGATTTAAAATGATTTGAATGATACACTAAAACTAAGAACAGTCAGTCAAAAGTAACCGTCCCCAAAGACATATACAAGAGCCAGTCTCGAACCATCTTGACCTTCTGTATTTTCAGTCAATGAATCGTTGCCTGGTATCCTATCTATCTTAAGGTCTAACTTTTAGCAAGTCACCATCTTCCTGAGTCATTGCAAAGGGATAAAGTTTTTTCTCTTTAAACCTCATAGCTTTCAAAACAGATCTTAATAGGAAAGCGGGTCTTCACAACTACTTGATCTCCTGCTAAGCGAAGGAACGTTTAGAGCGATTCTAACTTTCCTAGGTTTTTCACCAGCGTCGGAAGAATCAAAGCTTTCTCAAACAGGATGCCCCTTAAAAAGTTATTTTCCCTGTCTCTCTAAGAACGAAGGTGTTGTGAAGGTCAAGGGAAGATTTGTATCGAGTAATCAAAGTAAGTTGACAGACCTCTGATACAAAATATTACATAGATATCAGCCCTGATACAAACTGATTGCCCCCATCTTCGCGCTGAAAAAATAAATTATAAGACGGGTGGTGAAAGGAAATTCAGAAATGATTACCCCCACCTAGTCCAGGAAGACGATGAAAGAAAATTTAGAAATGATTGCCCTCGTCTTAGCATTTAAATGCATAAATATTTTCCGAAGTGGTGAAAGGAAATTCAGTAAAAGGGGCCAGATAACTTCACCAGGGTACTGAACAGGCTCGCTGGCAGTGAAGCAATGTATGAGATATATGTAAGTCTATTATACATGAATATCACTCTACTCTGGTAACCGATGCTTTCTAAAAACCTGATCCACATCCCGGGTTCAGACGAGACTTCTTAGTTAAAAAATATGTAATTTCATTCTTTTGATGCAAACCGAGAGCCACAAGATCTGTTGAGTCTCCTAGGGTCGTTTCGACTGTATTAAAACATACCCAAAGTTAGTAGTGGGAAAAGGAAAATTGTGAAAGGGACTACAACTGTGCTTAGAAAGAGTATCTGATTTTGAAAAACTTCTCGAGGTAAAAACAGAGTCTTTTCCCCCCTTCGATCCTTTTTCCATGGAATTTTTCGCAGGATTGAGCTTTTGACTCCATTTACCCAATATTGGCACATGGTCTACTATTCTTCCCACCTCACAGGAAGGCGGGATCCCGAGTTGGAGCCTATGTTGGAGCCGCCTTTGTTTTTTGGTCTGTCACAATTTTCAATTAGATACTTGAAATCTAAAAGTTGATTTTCTTTTTTCCTTCCGAGATGATGAGACCTCTAAAACTTGGTCACGAGAACAGCAATGCTTCTCTACTCATGAAACAAGCCCACTTTCGTAAGAATGTTTGCTCCTTTTTGTTTGCTTCGGGATCTTGCACGTTGGGTACTTTAATCCATGAGTTCACACTTCCCGAGTCACTAAATGGCGAAGACGTTTTAAATTTTCACTCTAAACAATAGTTAGGATAAAGTCTTTTAACTCGTGATTAGATGTCGTCAGAGTTTCATGCCTTGGCATCTGTCGAACCAAAATTTTCATTTTTACAACCCTGAGAGCCGAGGACACGAGGCCCTCTTGGGATAACCCTGGTCAAGGATCAAAGGCAAAAAAGCTAACCGTGGTTAAAATCCATTATTGGCGTTTTGCCACTCGGCACTATCTTTTCGAAAGTTACGGCGTCTAAAACCCCGACTCACGAAGTCGCGATGTAATATAGCATGATTAATTAATCGCCTAATCGAAGTTTTTCTTACTCTTAATTGAGTCTTAATTATCACCATCTCGCGGTTTTGCGACTCGGCATAGTAGTCTCCCAAAAATTTATCTTCGAAGTTCCGAATCGCGATACGGCAATTAAAATGATTATAAAATTAATTATTCCTTAAATCGCGATTACCTTTAATTAAACCGAAGTTGGTCCTTGCGATCTCGCGAGTTGGAGATTCAAAATGTTAAAAGAAAATCCACGATGTAGAGAACGACGAGAAATTGATTAACGTTGGTAAGATTTGATATTTTATGATAAAGCAATATATATCCCATGCCTTGAGGCCTGCACATTTCCTGAGATAGCCATTTGCTCTCCATACTTCGAATGATTGTCAAACTGCCATAAATTTATGACATTTATGGAGAATAAGGGTAAATTCACGCATATAAGATCGGATTTTACGCAATTAATTTGTTTCTAATTACGATTTGACAGGCTTATTTAGAAAAGTACCGAATTTTAAAATATATATAAGAGTTTCATTTTATTATAATGAAAGCATTTTCATAAGCACGCAGAGCTCGTCATTTTTGAGTAAACTAATTTCTGCATCTATACGCAGTTCTATCGCAGAAGGGCGAAAACGCAAGCTTCATCTATGGCTCCACGGAAAGCAGCAAAGGTGAATGTCGAGGTCACAGGTCAAGGCTCGGATAATGTCTTTGACACTTCACCTCGGAGTGTCGACTCAGTCCCTAGCTGGTCATTTGTTTCAGACATTCTGCAATCGGAGTTGGTGAATTATTCAGACTCAGATGACAATGAGAAGGATGACCTGAACACTAAATACAAGATAGTTTTTCAATCCGGAATGCACAGGGTTGCAATCAGACCACGGTTTCTTCCATATTATGATATGATCCAATGGGCGTTGGATAACATAGACCTACCCACCAGAACTATCATCAATGACCAGCGGGTCACGGTCTGGACTTTTAGGCCGGAGCATATCCAAACCATGTATAAGCTCCCAACGACATCTGAATGCACATATGGTGCTGAATTCCTGGAGGAGTTCAAAGAGAAGGAGTGCACAGAATATGATAAGACCATGCTCGGTTTGATAAAGGATTGGGTTTCGCACTCCGCGAAATTTAGAGCAAATGACCAGGGCGTTTATTCAATCGCTTCATTGGAGCCATAGTATAAGTATATGGAAATGATGGCATGTCAGTTATTCGGGAGGGAGGACACATCGCATTTCTTCATTGCATGGATGCCTCTCATGTTTCAGGTAGAAAAAGGTTGCTCGTTTAATTGGGCAAAGATACTATCGGACAGTTTGGCCAACCGGGTCACAGAGTATCGGGAGCAGAAGGCAAGTGGGAGGCCGTCCTCATTTTTCATGTCCGCATATGTTATGGATGAGATATGTTCCATGACACCATTCCCCTTGATGAGATGGGCTTGGAATCCAGCCCAAGAAAGACCCATACATGAGTATCACGACAAACTGTGGGAAAATAAAGCGGACTAATTCATATACGAAATTTTCAAATGGGTGATGGTGCCCCTGCATATCGCCATTTTTGGTCACCCACCACCTCATATCTTAGACAGCATTGCTGCAAATCTGAGTGGTATAGCGGATTGGTACGTGGAAGCAGAGTTCTCCTACTTCAGAGTGTTCGGGGCTGCTGTTCCCCCACTTGCATTACCATTGTTCATCCCCAACAAGTTGGCTTGTCGCGAGATCGCCCGACAAATAGTGATTGGCGGGGTGAGTAAAGAACTCAAAGGATCTTCAAAGAAGGTGTGGCCGTCTTTTCCCGTTCGGCTAAATTCTTATTCTTTATTGGATTTCAGGCATGCAAAAGCTGAGGCTGCAGCCCTGGAAGACCTGAAATTGGTCTCCATCAAGTATAAAAAGCATGATCCTCAGAAAATTGTGAAAAACCATTTAGCTAATTGTGGGTTGAAGAGGTTTGAACATGAGTTTTCACCCCTGGATGACATTTTTCGAGGGGCGAGGTGTTATGAGGAAGTGATGGCTCAGATCCGATCTTTAGCACCTGAAGACTCAGCCTCTGTATTGAAATTTCAGGAACACAGACGAAGTTGTCTCCTCGCTGTGTTGCAAGGAGGTAGTCCGGGCGTTTCCGAGACGGAACCAAAGGATATTGAAGGCCCTAAAGATGTAGCTCTCGACTCGGGAAAATGATAGGATGAAGGGAAACAAACCAAGAAGCCTGAAGCAGAGGCACAGACTCCAGACCCGCCAAAGAAACAGAATCCGGAAACTGAGACAAAGACCCCTGAACCTCCAAAGAAGCAGAATCCTGTCGATAATCCAAAAGAATCAGCAAAACAAATCGGAGAGCCCATCACCTCGGTCAAACCCTTGCAGTCGGCACAGGGAAATGTCAGCGAGGGATGGATATTTAACGAGGAACTAAGGCCCATAAGAGCAGAGGAACTTCCTCTGAACGAATTTTTATATGATAAAAAGAGAAAAGTGGTGGTGAAAAGAGAG
The DNA here is from genome assembly GCA_000966675.3 of Picea glauca. Lineage (NCBI taxonomy): Eukaryota > Viridiplantae > Streptophyta > Pinopsida > Pinales > Pinaceae > Picea > Picea glauca. The sequence continues at coordinate 16,664 of JZKD02S0670021.1, read as the reverse complement.
TTCTACCAAGAAGGAGAGTCGACTGTTAAGAAGTTCAAAGTTATGACCGATGGAAAGAACAAAAGGAATGAGCAATTCGCCACGGAGATCGCAGGAACGCTAGGGGCGTATGCATCAGCAAACCAGTTTTCTGTCAGATTGCTAAAAAACCATCTCAAAAGAAAAAATCGCTTGATCAAGACTCTCGAAGCCAGAGTAGCTTCGACCACGGAAAATGCTAAAGGTCATGTGAGCGGGGAGATAGAACTGGCCCGACTAGCTGATAAAAGTGAGATAGAAGCACTCAAAACCAAGCTCAAGCAAGCACATCTCACGGTCCGAGACAGTCGGATACAGGGGAGGTAATAAAGGGCTATAATTGTAGAGATGCAGGCTTAGATAGTGATCGCCGAAAGCAGGGTGATCGATGTTGAGGGGTTTAAATCTCGAGTGATCGAGATTTGGAACAGGATCTCTTCGGCACAACAAAGTTTTCTCACCAAAGTGGGAGTGATCCGAGAGAATTTTCTGTTGATGAATCAGGTTTCCGAGAACCTGACTGTCAAAGAAAGGGACGCTGAAGCGGCTCGGGTCGCCTTCCAGGAGGCAGTGATAGCCATGAACAACAGAGTTTCGGTAGGTTCTCCAAGACTCGCCATCCCAGAACAAACCAGAGGTAATACTCTATTGAAGGATTGGGAGCACAACATTGCCCTGGGCAAGGAACAAGCCCAAAGGGTAACCAATTCATTAGAAGAAGCATTCAATTCTATAGATGGCGAGCTTTTGGGTATGAACAGTGGAGGTGATGCAGAAACATTAATGCACATAAATGTAGATTAGATCTCGTTTGATCTGAAAGAGAAGGATGAGAGAGATTCGGCCGATATCTCTCAGATGGATAGGGTGGACATGGCCAGAGTTGACAAGCACTTGATCCAGCCCAGCGCACAACTAAGTTCCCTCGACATCATCAATGCACAAATGAGGGACAAGCTGCAGTAGTTAGCCTGAGAATGTTACTTCGCCGAGGCCAGCTGTCAAGCGGAACCTTCACGGCTCGTATCTCAACTTGTGGAAAGATGTATCGCTTGCATCGAGTCCACGCGAAGACGAGAACCTGGCACTAAGTGAAGACAGATTAGGGGAGATGGAGCGATTTCTCTCTCCTCTGTCATAGCTGAAATTTTTGCGACTATTGAGATTCTACCTGCTTTGCAGAAATTGTATAAATATACCCCAGAGAGAAATAAACAGGGCTGGACCCTTTTTGAGATTTTGTAATAGAGTTTTTGCATTGAGATTTAATACAAGCAGATCTAAGATTTTCAATTCCGTCACTTCTATATTACAAGTTTGCTTTCTTGTTCCTCATTTTTCAATTTCAATTCATATTCGTAATTGATGTGCTTCGTTATACTTTAGTACTACCACTACTATAACGAATAAATTTGGGTTTTCTGTAATTGTTTATTTCCTTTCCTCTACACCAGCTATCAGCTGTGTAAGACCAATTTGCAATTTCGGAATTCTACATGCATTTTTTGTTACATCGGTTATTTTCTTAAATATTTTCTTCTTCCATTTACTACGTGAGATTTTCCCCTGGTAGGAACCTGACATTGTAAACGGCTTAATGTTTTTCCCCCCATCTCGCCCCTTTTATTAAAATATAATATAGTTACGAGAACGAGCCTTAGATTTGCGTTCATCGTTAATACTGCAACCATGAATTCTCTTTTATAAAACTAAACTGAGACAACACTCAACCTTTCCTAACAGTTCTCTTACCTGTATTGTTCCCCCATGACAGTTCCCACACCAACTCAACCTAACGTTGAACCCAGATTATTGAACCAAATGCACATTGCCTTAAACCTCCTCAACACTATCCTTAAAACAACAACTAACCGGGCCGAACTTGAACAATCATGGGTAGTCATTGAACGAGACATAACTATTCAGGAGCAGTTCAAAGCCAGACAACCCCAACGAAGAAATCTCCCTTAGACTCTTTCTCCGAAGGTTGACATTTTCCCTTCTCCTTATCCTAACCATTTTCAAATGCCTTGACACTGTACTTGTTAGCCTTAAGTACAGACTTAGGAACAACACTTAGTTTCACCACTGTTGTGTGATTTCTATTGAAAATTAAAAAACATTTTTCTTTTTAAAAGAAATTTTTTATTTTGAAAATATTGGCATTCAATTGTTGAAATAGAACGAATAGAGAATTGGCATTGGTAGTGATTTGTTGATATTGCATTTTCAAAGAAGATTATATATCGTAGTTCAAGATTGTTCCAAAAAACTCCTCTTTCCTTCCCATAAATAGGATTCATCGAATAAGAATTGATATTTTTCATTCCTATCTATGCATTGTTGGGTCAAAGTCACACACAACATTAGTTTCATCTCTGTCTCCTTTAGTAATAACAGCCTTTAATAATATCGCACAGATTTTAAAATTTAACTAGTAACTCTTTTCTAGGACTCTATTACACCAACATTATCTAGGCTAGAGCTTTGGAATAGGCAGAGAGATACACTCTCCAAAGCACAAAACACACAATAGCATTTTTTGTTAAGGAGTGTCAAATTCCATTTGCAATATTTTTTCCTAGGAAGCCATTATCACACAAGGGTCAAACCCAAGGTCGCATTGATATTGACAGAGTTACTCACCCTACTTTGTTGATATCGGTGTAGGGATTGCACATATTATGGGGGTCACTTGAAGGTATACCCACAATGATGAGCGGAAGCCTCTCAAGTTGATTTTAGGCTAGATACCTTGCCCTTGCGTGTGGATCTAACTGTTGACTGTCCCCCAAAGATTTATTGTTGTTGGTGGTAACCTTAGTGGCCTATCTTCTTAGGGTCTCGCACAAGGTGACTGTGAAGGGGCAAGTGTTCACAATACCTAGAATCGACGTTGGCCAAACTCACTTGGGCTCCTTGGAGGGTATACCCATGATTATGTGTGGGAGCTTGCACCAGGGTTTAAGTCCGTTAAGCATGTCGTCAACGTAAATTTTCCACCCTATCCTAGCCCCTTCTCATTTCGTTGTTACGATGTTGCATTTCATCACCAACTAGTGACTTCAGAATTAGAAGGACTTGTTTGCTTGGTGTTGTTTCCTAGGTTTTTTACTAGCACATGTTGTTTGTTTACCCAAGTTTACCATAGAATTTTCTTTGTAAGGTTTTAACTCATTCACAATTGACCCTCCATGTCGTTCATGTAGAATGCAAGGCTTGCCCCCAGAAAATATGGAAGGTTCTCAACCTTTGGCTACCAGTGAACCAGAGGGCTATCCTCAATAGAGTGAAGTCCAGGACATCACCACTCCACAAGTGGAAAAAACTGACTCTCTAGAACGATTCTTAATTTCCAATTCTCGAGAGGACTTTCGACTTCAACTCGACTCCGAGAGACGTATTATGTGAGTAAATTCTTATGGAGACTTGGTTGTTTTGTCTTCTAGATCACCGAATGGACCTTTTCCAGGACCTAAGGGTCAAGATCCTTTTTGGACTACTGGTATTTTTAGATGGGATCTCTTTGGCTCAGGAGTAGGCGTTGATATCATCGTCTCACCTGCGTTCCCCGAAACCTCTGACCCAGACACAGTACCTTTTACTACTGCTTATTATTTTCCTGGTACAAAAGCTCCATGAGATAACCACATCTTGACTCTCCCTTTACAAATGGTCCATTACATAGATACTATGAGGCCTCACACCGAGATCACCACTGCTAGCCAAGACCCTATTGGCACACCACTTTCGCTCAGAGTCACCCTGACTCTTCCACCTGGATACTGTGCGTTGAATGCCTCTATTCCCATTCCTACACAAATCACATCCAGAACTCTTAATGGTCCCTCTTATTCTAGGCACTCTCCTCCCGGTTTCATTTCGACACTTCCTCCACCCCCTTTTAGAGGACCTTTTCCATCCTCTATTGGAGGCGCTAATCCTAGTGGCACGATTATGTCGTTCACACCAAATTACCAGATTCCTATTGGTGGACAATTTCACCAAGGAGGCCCAAATCAACCCCCCCTTGTAGGGAAAATACCAATTGGAACACAACCTCCGATTGGAACACAACCCCCGATTGGAACACAACCCCCACGAACCCCACCCTATGGACAAAACATACCTCCATCCTTGACCTAGTATTGGAACTATCTGATACAACATAATCCTCAATCGACTGGGGGGCAACAACCTTAAGCTACATCCATTATACCCCCTAGTATAGGCCAACCATATCCTGGTACATCCAATCCTATTTGGGGCTTGAATGCTCAACCCCATGCCCCTGTTCAAGGATACAATCCCATGAGATACTTTCCTCCACAACAACCACCGAATCTACCTGGGTCTTCGCATTATATGTAGACTACTGCCCAAGGGCATCATTCAAAAATCAACTTTCAATCCTCATGCCCGTGCTGCCCAGAACTACAATATTGTTGAAGATCTATCCCAAGCACCATCCGTGATGTCATCCCTCGAAGTCCTTCAAAGTTATCCTATACAACGGAAGGCACTGTTGAAAACTATCGGTGGAATCGACCCTACGGATACAAACTTAATAATTTTTGACTTGGAAGATCACATTCCAAGGTTACCCCCCCAACTCACATTCTAAATACAAGTTATTGTCTCCAACAAAAACGTTTGTAGAACTATTATCGACGAGGGTGCCTCGATGTGTGTCATGTATATTACCTGCTAGAAACCCATCAGCTCTCCCTCTTTGAATGAATCCCACAACACACTCAAATCCTTTAATAGCTCTAGTTTTAAACCTTACAGCGTCCTCCCTTCATTGCCAATCACGTTATAAGGCAAAATGGTCCAAGTTGAAGTGGAAGTCTTTGATGCTCCTCTCGATTACAATATTCTGCTTGGCCATAGCTGGATTGATTCCATGTGCGCAGTTGTGTCGACTCTTTTTTGTGTTGTATGTTTCCCACATCGAGGAAAGGTAATTACCATCGACCAATTAACCTCCTTTAACTCAGATACTCGTCCTGGCAATGTACTGTTCATCGCCAAAAACCCCCCTCGGATACGAGAACATTGGTGTGGGTCTTCTTACAGACTCCTCATTAATGGGCACTTTCCCCATCCCACCACCCGATGTTCCACACCCGTCTGTCGCTTCAATCAACATGATATCCACCTCTATTCTCGGAACCCCTGTGTCTCACAACCCATGGATGGTACCTGACCCCGACGATCATCTTCATTACGATGATAAAATGTCATTGAGCCTGGTCAAATCCGCCTATCATGCCATTCAATCGGCAACTCCCTATACCCCCTCTCTTGGTGATTTATCTCCAGATCCATTCCGCGTCATTTTTCCCATGGACAAAATGATTATGTCTGTTATGGATGACACCCCCTGGGATGATGGACATCATTGTTCCATCCTCTTCCTGGAACAACACACCATCGAGAGCTACCAATGGATCTCGACCCCGTCGATCGCTGTCATCATTTCCACTATTCTCGAGTCTACACATGATGTGTTTTCCAAAGGGAACTTAAGCAATATCTCACCCAACATTCCCCTCGACATATCCATAAAACCTGGAATTGTCGAAAATGTGCACATTGGAGCTTCGTGTTCCCCTGACAAAATTGTCACCTACAAGTCACTTTTCAAAGAATTTTGTAATGTATTCACCTAGAGCTATGAAGAAATGTCGGGTATTGACCTCGACATTGTGATACATGAGATCAAGACATACCCAGACGCTAAACCCGTGCGACAATGCCTTCGTCCGGTCCACCCACATAAAGCGGCCGCTATCAAGCTTGAAGTCGAGAAACTTCTCAAAGTCAGCTTTATTTACCCGGTGGCTCTCACTGACTGAGTCTCTAATCTTGTCCCAATCGACAAGAAACAAGGCACAATTCACGTGTGCATTGGTTATAGGGATATTAACAAAGCATATCCTAAAGACAACTTTCCTACCCCCTTCGTCGACTAGATTGTAGATGATTGTGCCGGAAGTGAAATCTTCTCCCTAATGGATGGTTTCTTTGGATATAATCAAATCAATATTATTGCCAAGGACCAACACAAAACTGTTTTTATTTGTCCTTGGGGCACTTTTGCCTATTGGAAACTTCTTTTTGGTCTCAAAAACACTGGCGCAACCTTTTAGCGCGCTATGTCTTATGCCTTCCATGATATCAAGCACATCGTGCAGCCTTATCTTGATGACTTACCTGCTCATTCCATGCGTCGGGTCGATCATCCAATACACCTCCAAGCCATTTTCCTCCGATGTCGGTTCTACCATATACGCTTGAATCCTCACAAATTCATTTTCTGCATAGAATCCGGTCGACTTCTAGGCTTTATTGTTTCACATCAAGGAATCCGGGTAGATCCTTTGAAAGTCGAGGTGATTCTCAATCTCCCTCCTCCTTCTTCACTTTTCCATCTACAAAGTTTGCAAGGGAAAGCAAACTTTCTTCGTCGTTTCATCCAAAACTACGTCGAGATAACTCTTGGAATTACGTGACTACTGAAAAAGGGTACGAGATTGTATGGGATACCATTGCAAACAAATCTTTTGAAGCTCTAAAACTATCCCTGACATGTTCTCTGCTTCTTTTTCCTCCTGATTACAGTCGCAATTGCTTCCTCTACCTCGCCACCTCGGATTACACCATCTCTATGGTTCTCGTCCAAGAGGATGATTCTCATGATGAACATGTCATATATTACTTGAGTCGAAGTCTAACCCCAAGCGAAACCAAGTATCTACATGTCGAAAAACTGGCATTGGCAGTCGTCCAAGTAGTTCAACGTTTTCGGCACTATATCCTCTCTCGCAAGACTACGGTAATTTCTACCTGCAACCCTATGTAACACATTCTCACACGTCAATTGCTAGGGGGAAAATACTCCAAATGGATCATGATACTCCAAGAGTTTGAATTGGAATTTGAATGCACTAAGTCCAAGAAATCCTTAGTGTTTGCCGAGTTGATATACGACTTTCCCTACTCTGAGATGGAAAAGGTGGCAGCCGATTCATTACCTAATGAATCCCTTTTCCTGATTATTTTTGATGATCTTTGGTACAGAGATATCATCATATATCTCCAAACCTAGACTTTTCGGCCCAATTTGTCTAGTACTCACCGCCTTCGAATATGCTACCAAGCCTGTCAGTATATTATCCTCGATGATACTCTTTATCACCATGGGATTGACTCAGTTTTTTGATGCTGCCTCATGTTTGACGAGGCCGAGAAATCCCTAAATGACTACCATTCTAGAGCTTGTGGTGGACACATGTCTGGGTATGACACTGCCCATAAAATCTTGTGAGATGGGTATTTTTGGCCCTCTTTATTTAACGATTGTATAATTGTTGTCCAAAAATGCCACGCTTGCTAGACCTACAACCATAAAATGCGATCACATCCCTCTCCTCTTCACCCTATGGTCTCTGTCGGTCCTTTTGTGAAATGGGGTATCAATTTCATGACATGTCACCCTCACTCGGCTGGGGTCCATGGATACATTGTTGTAGCCGTAGACTATTTTACAAAATGGGCTGAGGCGATGCCGACATTCGACAACACTGAAAAGACCACGACATTATTCATATTCAATCACATCATAGCTCGTTTTGGTGTTCCTAAGACTATCGTCACTGATCATGGTAGCCACTTTAGAAACTTCATGATGTCCGAACTCACTGAAAAGTTGGGTCTTCACCATGAAAACTCAACACCCTATTACCCACAAGCCAATGGACAAGTTGAACTGATTAATAAAGTCCTCATCACCATGCTTCGAAGAATGATAGGGATTCACAAAACAAGTTAGCACACAATGTTGTTTTCAGTATTGTGGGCTTACCAAACGTCCGTTAAGTCTGCTACCGAGTTTACACCATTTTGGTTAGTCTATGGTCTAGAATCCATCCTATCGATTGAATGTGAGATACCCTCCCTAAAACTAGTCGTCGAACTCCTACCAAACACTTCTATTGAAGAAGAACATTTGTTGTATCTCATGCGATTGGACGAAACTCGATGCGATGCTACACTAGTCATAGAAGCCCAGAAGAAACCTGTCAAGGCCCAATATGACAAACATGGCAAGCCTCACGTTTTCTCTGAAGGTGACCTGGTTCTCCTTTACGAACAAGATCGGGATATGCTAGGAGCTAGAAAATTCTAAGCTATGTGGCGAGGTCCTTACATCGTTAGATGAGTGCTGGAGAAAGGAGCTTACAAGTTAGTAGATTACGATGGTATCCCTTTGAGTGAACCCAGAAATGGGTTGTACTTAAAGAAGTACTATGTCTAAGATCACCTATGCATGAGTACTTGTATTTTACTGTATCATACTTCTTGTGTGTTACTATAGTATGTTTTTTTCGTTATTTGGTCTCTACCCTTATGTTACATTGTGTTTGGTTTCCAGATGTCGAAGTCTTCACTACCCCACATTGGCTTCGCTAACGGCACTAGCCGTAGTACTTAGAACCTTGCTTCTGTTGCTTGGGCAATTTATGCCCCTACAAATGAACTTATCACTCTACAAGGTGTGTGTCTTGGTCATGTGACCAACAATATTGCAGAGAATAGCATCGTTATCGAATTGTTGATTGATGCTATCTCACTTGGTATCTGTCACTTGGTTGTACAACTCGATTCGTAGCTAGTAGTACTACAGTTAAGTAATGTCTATGCTATTTGGAGTCCTACTTTATTGCAGGTATATTTACGAATTCGCCTCTTGGAACATTATTTTTATTATATTGAGTATCAACATATTCCTAGATGTCTAAATACATTAACTGATGGATAAGATAACTATGTATTAGACAAACATTTGGGTCATTTATAAACCAATCACATCACATGTATCACATAACACAAGATAAGTCGGTAGAATCTGTATATATGTATATAATGATCAAAAGTTTGTTACAAAAAAAGTTATGTCCAAGGACCAAAATTTCAAAATATGAAGCTCATAACTTCTACAAAGTAGCGTCATGGGTGACATTCATGATAACACATGACTGCCCAAGAAACCCTACGAAGCAGTCGACCAATAGACTCTAACACCCCACCGTATGGCGCTGATAATGCCAAGGGACCTCTCCGATAGGCATGTCCGAAATGTCAGCAGTCAACCCCTCTAAGTTTTTCTCCACTACCTCATAATATTCAACATCCCATCATGGCACTAGAGCCACCTCTCCTCATCATTGAATAGGAGAGGTACTCGGGGGTCAATAAGGCCCCACGTCTGTGTCATCAAAAAGAATTTTTGAAATTAGACCTTGGACAAACACAAAAACATTGCATATGATAAAACTCACAAAAACATTTAAAAAGTGAAAAAATGTGTACTTCTTACCTAGATCTCCCCACTGAGCATCCTCAAGTAGAGCCAAATCTGGATCCCCTCGGAAATCCAACCCAACATAAGCATAATTGTCAACCATCAACATCTGTGGCCACAACCAGTCAAAGAAGGAATCATTGTATTTGATGATAGGCCCAGCTACGTGTTGGGCCATGAGGTTGCACCACCTCAACATCCTTGGATCTTGTGGGGCTGGTAAACCCCACTCAACCTGTAATCTCAGCAAGGGAACTCTCTCGAGAAAGAAGGACACCAAAAGTGATCCATACATGAATTGCTTGAGGTTACCTCTCCTACATTTTTTCAGCTTCCTCTTCATACTGCGGAGAACTTCATCCACCCAGTTGAAGACTCGTGGCTCTGTACACTCGATGGTGTACTAGAAGTAGCTCTGGAGAGCCATGTGTGGAGCTGCACTCCCATCCATGTGAGAAATGGTGAACAAGATGGTGTGGAAGGTCAAATCCTAGACCCCCCAAATAGCCACCTTACCTTTTCATATTTTCGCCTCTAGAACACAGTACTGACGAAAATACTCTCTCATAGGCATCCCACCATCTCGGCTACCGGTCAAGCTAGTGTGGTACCCACGCTGTGATAGTCCTGTTAGGAATTAAATGTCCTCGATATCTAAAGACAATGTGTGGACCCCCATGTGGAATACTTGTTGGTCCATGTCCCACATATGAACGAGGTACTCCAACAACCTGACTTGGGCCCTCATGCCCGGGATTCGAAAGAATTTCAAGAGACCATAGTCTCGAAGAGCGGAAACAATGCCCGGGTCATTACCAGCAATAGCATCATCCTCTTCGTGCTCTCTTTCGCGCCACTCCAGGATCGTGATGGTTAAATGCCTGCATAAGAACCATAAGAAGAGAGTCAACAACTCATTTCAAGCCTTGGCATATTTTTCATTGAGCAAAAATCAAAGTAAATTTTCATTTTGCAGCCCTTGCAGGTGCCCCTTTAGCACAGTGCGAGGTTCTCGCAAGTGCCTTTGGGGCCACCTGCAAGAATCATGCATTCTCGTAGGTCCCATATGGCTAGCCTGCGAGAATGCCTAGGCATAAGTTTTGGTCCTAAAACAAACTAAAAACTTAAAATTTGCCAATGAAAACAAAAAATTGAACCATAAAAAGGTAGAAGACAGAGAGCTTACCTCGCTGATGGAGACGGTTCGTCAAATGGTTGCTTGTACCTTCCACAATCGAGCACTGAAATTCAAGAGCAAAAGAGGGGTTTTGGGCTAAATTCTTTGAAAGGTCACAATGACTATGGTAAAAGCCCTTTTACCCACTTATATTTACTTTTTAGCATATTCATCAAACCTAATGCCTAATAGCCCTATGAGTGTGAATTTTTGCAGATATAATAACTTTGAAGTCTACACGAAGGAGTATGGGTATTTTCTCTTTTTCATCGCATACTTAATTGTTTTTTATGGTTTTTAGACAAAACCTCGAGCTTGGTCTTTGTTCGTTCTCACACTCAAAAATACATGAGAACATAATCGAGCAAACGTTTATCACTTTTTCGGGCTCATCAAGGTTATACAAAAAAGGAACCCCCTGGAGTCCTCTTCAAGATCTTTTCAGACTCTCTAAACATGAAAAGATTGCCGAGCGATCTTGCTATTTTCACGCTCGTTAAAGTATTTGAAGAAAGCATCTATTAAGGGATAATTTATCTCTTTTTCGATCTCATAAGACTACTTTATGAAAAAGGAACTGAGAGAGTTCTCTTTTGAGTGTTTTTCTAGACTCTATAATCATGAAAAACCTTCGAGTTTTCTATCTTTGGACTCGTTAAACAAACATCGAAAGACCCGTAAT
>JZKD02S0669999.1:0-15426 GCA_000966675.3 Picea glauca | reverse complement strand
GAGCTCTTGAAAAACTTAAGGAGGCCATGTGTAGAACTCATGTCTTGGTCACATTCAACTTCACAAAAACTTTGTTATGGAGTGTGATGCCTTGGAGTGTGGCATTGGTGCAATTTTCATACAATAAGGAAGGCCCCTTAACTTTGAAAGCTGTCAATTTAAAGGAAACAACCTACTCAAACCCATTTATGAGGAGGAAATGTTGGTTGCACTGCATGCAATCAAATAATGTTTCCCTTACCTAATAGGGAGACACTTCAAGGTAAAAACATATCATGATAGTCTGAAGTACTTTTTTGAACAACAACTATCTTTAGAGGAGCAACAAAAATGGGTCATAAAGGTGTCACATTATGATTTTGAAACTATATACAAAAAAAAAGGAAAGAAAATGTGGTGGTGTATTCACTTTCAAGGAAATAAGAACACAATGGGCCTTGTTTTGTGCTTTATCCACTTTACAAGTTGATTGGATGGAAGAAGTAAGGATATAATGGAAGCAATACTAGAATGCAGGGCAAATCATTCAACAACTACAATAGGACCTTGTTGCATCAGATGAATTTGCGTGGAATAATTATTAACTTTGGTATAAGGATCACTTGTGTTTATTTAAGAATTCCCAACTCAAATAGAAGGTCTTTTTCGGAAGTGCATACTTCTCCCACAGGGGGATGCCCGAGATTTTTGAGAACTTATCATGATATCAAAAGGTTTTTTTTCATGAAGATATTAGAATTGATGTTCAAAAGTTTGTGCCAGAGTGTTTTGATTGCCAATAGATTAAAGGAGAGATAATCCAGAGACTAGGTCTTCTAGAATTTTTAACCATACCACGTTAGCATTGGGAAGACTAGATCATAATGAATTTTATCATAGGTCCACCAAAGTCAAAAGGGAAGAATGCCATCATGGTGGTGGTGGATCAAGTCACAAAGTATGCCTATTTTTGTTCACTTTCTTGTTCTATTAAAGCAAGTGCAATAGTCACAACATTCATGGAAATAGTTCAGAAGTCATATGGAAACCTCGAGAATATTTTAAGTGATAGAGATCCAATTTTCACTAGTAATTTTTGGACTAACTTGACTTCTTATTTGGGCTTTCAACTAGCTCACAACTCCTCTTATCACCCCCAATCGGATGGGTAAACTAAGATTGTGAACAAATGTATGGAAGGTTAACTTTGTTGCTTTACATTTGATAAAATAAAGAGTCAAATGGTTACCTTTGTCAAAATGGTCGTACGACACATCCTTCCATACTTCATACCCATTCATGGAACTTTGTGGGAATCATATTCCATCCATCACAACATCGTTGAGATGGAAATCTAAGGTTCAAGTAGTGGAGGATGACAATGAGCACCAACATGAGGTTCTCCAACTATTGAAGGGAAACTTTCTCGTAACATGAAAAATCTGAAACAACACACAGATCAACATTGTAGTGAAAGGCACTTTGAAGTGAGGGATTGGATTTTTTTAGGCTACAACCATACAAACATGTATCCCTCAATAAAAAAAAAACAAGGACAATAAATTAGTATCCAAGTGTTGTGGTCCCTACAAGGTGTTGTAGAGGATTGGCAATATGGCTTACATATTGGATTTACCTCCCTCTGCATGTGCACATTTGGTATTTCATGTTTCTTGTTCAAAGAAGGTAATCAATCACACGATCCTAGTTAAAACTAATATGTTAGAATTTGATAAAGAGGGAAAAAACGTACTAGAACTTGAAACAATCATGCAAGCATGGACCAAGCAACTACATAGTTGAGCATTCATTAAGTACCTTATTGAATAAAAGAACTTGCCAATAAAATATGTGACTTGGGAAGATGAGTTATTCATACAAAATCATCCACAACTGATCAACATTGACGACAATGTTGTTTTCAAGGGGAGGGGCATGTTAAGCCCCTAACCATAACCGTCATTTATTATCATTACATGTGTGTGTGAACAAATAGTGATATTTTTAAGATAGAAATCAAATATACATTGAGTTGTCCTTCTAGGACTTAGTTACTAATCATGACTACTTATTCATATATCAACAAAAAATATGCTAAATCTACTTTTTACAGTCTTCCTCCAAAGTAAAAAAGCATTACAACTTATCCTAAAAGCTTATACTAACTTTTGAGCCCTTGCATATATTCATAAATTTATTGTCCATAATCCTATCGTCATAAAATATAGGAGTTCTCAATTTCTATTACATAAATTATAGTTATGTCAACTTATTGTTATCATTTTCTATCTTTACTTGTCTCCTATATACACATTGAGGAAATTGAATCAAAGAATGATATTATATTGGCATGCATTTGATATATTGTAAAATGAGGTTGCGCCCTCAAAGAGGTTTCTTATTCATTCACTCTTTCACTTGATTTAGGTGTGGCATTACTATGTTGGCTCTTTTTTGTGCTTATTTGTTTATTTGGTCCATAACATTGGCATAGAGAGCCCAATGCGTTAGCTCAAGTGGTTGAATGTTGTGAACTACAAGTAGGAGGTCACGAGGTCAAGTCCTTGAACTAGTTGCTTCTATGGATATTGTGGGTCTCATTTTATGTCCCCACCAAGATAGGTTGCTAAAATTGTAACTAGGCAGTTTACCCTAGGTACCATCTTCAAAATGAGGGGAAGTGCTCGGTGGGTTTCCTTGAGATGTGCATTTCATAAAAAAAAGTAGTGGCATAGAAGTTTTGTTGTGTAACAACATGCCAAGGACTACATCAATATGGTGTTGGACTTGATAGTGGAGTGGGACGCTAGCAAAATTCTTAAATTTGTCATCATATTCCTCCAAACGCATGGACAATTGCTTCTATCACATAGGTTGTTTGAAAGATGATACCTAGATTGGCAAGATAGTATTATATGCAACTATCAGCGTAATGGTCAACAAAATGAACTTTAATGCGTGGTTTATCAACTTACAACACTATTTTATAGAAACTAGTGAAATTGTTAGCTTAGGCTTTACCTCGAGAATGTGAAATAGTGTCTCTTGAATTTCTAGGATAATGCTTCGAAGGCGTGATTGATAATACCATGATGCTCCCACAAATGAGGTTGTCCCAAAAACAAATTGTAGAGGTGTTATGTCACAAGTTACTTCATCCTTCCATGTGTAGATGATGTAATGAAAAGTGCACTAGTGTGTGATGTGCAACTGCTTCCCTATGTTGATTCATCCAATATTGTAGGGTTACAGGTGGGGTTAGGGAGCTAATTTTAGTCATCGAACTACCATCAAAGAGATTGAGTTCTCGATCCAACTCTTGTTGTCATTAATAAAATGCAAAGGATGCAAATAAAACAACATCTACTATGGAATAAGCACTCTTTTTGTTCCTCAAATTTATCTATGCTAGAAGGACTTGAGTCTACATGTGTTGTGAGAAGAACAATGTTGGAGGACTTTGGTGTAGACACTACAACCTACTCCCCTCAATATTGTGCAAGGGAACATTAATTTACACCAAGAGAGACTTAAAAGCATGATATTATTCATTTGAGTGTGTGGTTGTTGTATGTGCATCATAGAACCTATCAATGTCTTGATGGCAATGACTTATGTGACCTCATTTTTTCTAGGAAAATAATTTATTGAAAGGCACAATGTGTCCAAAATAGAGTTTGTATGCCTATTCTTCACTTGTTGTTGTTATTTATGGAAGCAAGCTATTGTTCACACTGGTCACAAGAAGAGTTGGCATGGTTCTTAAGTTTATTATTTTTTTCTCAATCTTTTACATGAACATGTGTGCATCCCCAAGTGTGTTCCTCGAAAAACAATCAATTTTTACATTAATGTACTATTGCAATCCACTCCAATACTTGAGAATAAGGTTTGGTTGATTCATTTTAACATTTAAACGATGCACAAGTGATTGCGATGCATATATGCAGATATTGATCAATTTGATCACAACATTGGTGTGGTTGTTTCCACTTCATGTATTGAACTTCTTGACACCTTAGTGGACAAGTTTTTTAGTGCAATATTTTCCCAAAGTTTCCCCACATAGCGATGGACTCACCATGATCTCCACATTATTGGTTACATGCTTTGCACCGATCTTTGGTAGTCAATGGCCGCAACCTTGATTTTGTGTGCATCATTGAAGTTGGTGGCTTCAAATTATGTCTAAAGTGCACCAAACCACTCGTTCCATTCCCTAGGATATATCTTCCCTTCCAACAAAGGGAATATTATGCTTGATTTTCACTTTGAAGGGAGGTTTTTAGCAAAACATACTCAATCAATACTAAGTGGATGTTTTGGGAGTGATGAGAGACACAATTATTTGAAATAATTATGCAAGCTGGTTGTGGATTTCTTCATACTATTCTGAAGTGCTTCATCAATCATGGATTGCATAGTGTGTGCATCAAGGACGACAAAGTCAACGGAGTTAGTGTTACCCACAATGTTGGGTCATGTTGAGTGTCTTAGAAGGTTGGTAGAGGGAGTTTGGATTGACCATATGCCCCAGGTACTCAAATATTGTCTAGACTAGCATTGAACTTCACCTCAATCTATGAAAATTGGAGAAAGTACTTACAATAATAAATGAATATATGGAATAGAACATCTAAGATTTGATAGCAATAATCAAGATTTAGGTGGGATTAAACACCTAGATGGGTGCTAACCATAGGTTTGTGAGGAGACTTGTAAGCTAATATGCCTTGGGCCACACTAAGAGAAAACACATATCTGGTGACAACAAATTAACATGTCTTGGGCCACACTGAGAGAAAGCACATATCTGGTGACAACAAATTAACACGGCGATGTTATTTTGTATGGATTAGTCAGGGAAATAATTAGCTAAATCCCTTAAGTGTAGGAGCTTAAGGGATTGTCCAACCAAGATAGTAAGCATATGTGCACTTTTGGGAATAAGCCCCTTCAACATTGTTATACTTTTTATTCTCATGTTATTTAGGGTTGACTCATTAAACACGCTCTTTTATATATTACCATGACATGTAAAGTGTTGGCTTGGGATGAATGGTGGACCTGAGCAATGCCCCTTTGGATGATTACTTTTTACTATCTTTCACCAGTATTACTTTGTAAATACTCAATCTATCCATTATGTCAAGTCTCATGAGAGAGTTAGAGCACATTTATAAATTACTATAATCCATTATTTACCTAAGCACCCTTGTCGACTTTCTGCCTACAATTATCTTTGTATAATTGTATCTTTATGATATTATTCTCAATTTTTTAAGCCCGATTCAAATTATTGTTTTTATCTAGGATAGTTTAGCAAATGCATAATTTTCTTTGAGATTACTTTAACATTGTTTCATTCCAAACTTAGTTTATTTCTTGCATTGTTGTATTTAATCATCAGGTGTCTAATTACATCCTCCACACATCTAATATGATTAGTTTTGTTGCCTAGAGAGTACCATGTTAATGGCTCTCATGGAATTTATGACTCCCTAGAGTGATAAAAATGTTCCCAAACTTCTCCACCATAAATCACAAGCTATTTATGACATACTTCATCTCCTAGGGTTCCCGTGTCTTGTACATTGGTGTGGTTGTTGCCACCTCATGCACTGATCTTCTTGACACCTTCATGGACAAGTTTTGTTGTGCAATATTTTCCCAAAGTTTCCCCAAATAGTGATGGAATCAGCATGATGTCCACATTGTTGGTTACATGCGTCACACCAAGCTTTAGTAGTGAATGGCTACAAACTTGATTTTATATGCATCGTTGAAGTTGGTGGCTTCAAATTATGTCTAAAGTGCACCAAACCACTCGTTTTGTGTCGTATGATCTATCTTCCTTTCTAACAAAGGGAATATTTTGATCAATCTTCACTTTTAAGGGAGTTTTGTTGCCAAACGTCCTCAATCAATACTAAGTGGATGTTTTGGGAGTGGCGAGAGGCACAATTGTTCGAAACAATTATGCAAACTGGTTGTAGATTTCATCATGTTGTTTTTGAAGTGCTTCATCAATCATGGATTGCATAGTGTGTGCATTAAGGACGAAGGAGCCAATGGAGTTGGTGTTACACACAATGTTGGGTCATGTTGAGTGTTTTAGAAGGTTGGTAAGGGGAGTTTGGATTGACCTTGTGCCCCAGATACTCAAATTTGGTCTAGATCGACGTTCAATTTCACCCCAATCTATGAAAAATGGAGGAAGTACTCAACATAATAAATGGATATATGGAATATAGCATCTAAGCTATGATAGCAATGATCAATATTTAGGTGGGATCAAACACCTAGATGGGTGCTAACCATAGGTCTACAAGGAGACTTGTAAGCTAATATGCCTTGGGCCACGCTAAGAGAAAGCATTGATTTAGTGACAACAAATCAACATGACAATATTATATTTGTGGACCAGTTGAGCAAAGAATTAGAAAAATCAAGACACAACCCATTAAGTGTAGGAGCTCAAGGGATTGTCGAGCCAAGATAGTAAGCATATGTGAACTTTTGGGCAGAAGCCCCTTCAACATTGTTATATATGTACTCTCGTATCATTTAGGGTTGAATCCTCAGGCACACTCTTTATATATTATTGTGACATGTAAAGTGTTGGCTTAGGATGAATGGTGGACCTAAGCAATGCCCCTTTGGATGATTGTGTTTTACTATCTTTCACTATATTACTTTGTAAATACTCATTTTAGCCATTATGTTAGGTCTCACGTGAGAATTAGAGCGTGTTTATAAATTACTACAATCCATTATTTATCTAAACACATTTGTCGACTTTTGGCCTACAATTATCTTTTTATGTTAGTATTCTCTGGACTATAACCCCAATTCAAACTATTGCTTTTATCTAAAATAACTTAGCAAATATATAATTTTCTTTGAAAATACTTTAACATTATTTCATTTCAAACTTAGTTTATTTCTTGCATTGCATTATTATAATTAATCACTAACTTTCTAAATACATCCTCCATACATCTAATACTAATTTTGTTATTATCGACAAAGTACAATACAATGTCAACAGGTCTCATGAACTTTATAACTCCCTCCAATCATAAAAATGTTCCCAATTTTCTCTGTCATAAATCACAGACTATTTACGAGCACACTTCTCCCAAAATTCATGCTTATGGAATATAATGCTTTGATACCCCACTCTTATGAACGATTTGTTAGTTGAAAATCCCAAGTGAAACGAGTAAAAATCCCTTGAAACCCAACATCTAAACCAAAGGAATTTAGGATTATGTGATGCACTTTTTCAACACTCGCCTCTAAGAAACATTTAAAAAATGAGAGAAAAAAAAAAGTCTTTGAGTTCTATTTTTGCACGGATTCCTTTTGTCTTCATGTATCCCTCTTTATGAAAAGTCTACAAATTAAGTTAACACTAAATTATGTAATGAGTATGTGGGCCCGCTTTCGGATTTGATGTCCTAAAGCTCTTTTTATATTTGGTACATTTGTATCAAAGAAAAGGGTGAAATGTCTTCATCTTTNGAGCTCTTGAAAAACTTAAGGAGGCCATGTGTAGAACTCATGTCTTGGTCACATTCAACTTCACAAAAACTTTGTTATGGAGTGTGATGCCTTGGAGTGTGGCATTGGTGCAATTTTCATACAATAAGGAAGGCCCCTTAACTTTGAAAGCTGTCAATTTAAAGGAAACAACCTACTCAAACCCATTTATGAGGAGGAAATGTTGGTTGCACTGCATGCAATCAAATAATGTTTCCCTTACCTAATAGGGAGACACTTCAAGGTAAAAACATATCATGATAGTCTGAAGTACTTTTTTGAACAACAACTATCTTTAGAGGAGCAACAAAAATGGGTCATAAAGGTGTCACATTATGATTTTGAAACTATATACAAAAAAAAAGGAAAGAAAATGTGGTGGTGTATTCACTTTCAAGGAAATAAGAACACAATGGGCCTTGTTTTGTGCTTTATCCACTTTACAAGTTGATTGGATGGAAGAAGTAAGGATATAATGGAAGCAATACTAGAATGCAGGGCAAATCATTCAACAACTACAATAGGACCTTGTTGCATCAGATGAATTTGCGTGGAATAATTATTAACTTTGGTATAAGGATCACTTGTGTTTATTTAAGAATTCCCAACTCAAATAGAAGGTCTTTTTCGGAAGTGCATACTTCTCCCACAGGGGGATGCCCGAGATTTTTGAGAACTTATCATGATATCAAAAGGTTTTTTTTCATGAAGATATTAGAATTGATGTTCAAAAGTTTGTGCCAGAGTGTTTTGATTGCCAATAGATTAAAGGAGAGATAATCCAGAGACTAGGTCTTCTAGAATTTTTAACCATACCACGTTAGCATTGGGAAGACTAGATCATAATGAATTTTATCATAGGTCCACCAAAGTCAAAAGGGAAGAATGCCATCATGGTGGTGGTGGATCAAGTCACAAAGTATGCCTATTTTTGTTCACTTTCTTGTTCTATTAAAGCAAGTGCAATAGTCACAACATTCATGGAAATAGTTCAGAAGTCATATGGAAACCTCGAGAATATTTTAAGTGATAGAGATCCAATTTTCACTAGTAATTTTTGGACTAACTTGACTTCTTATTTGGGCTTTCAACTAGCTCACAACTCCTCTTATCACCCCCAATCGGATGGGTAAACTAAGATTGTGAACAAATGTATGGAAGGTTAACTTTGTTGCTTTACATTTGATAAAATAAAGAGTCAAATGGTTACCTTTGTCAAAATGGTCGTACGACACATCCTTCCATACTTCATACCCATTCATGGAACTTTGTGGGAATCATATTCCATCCATCACAACATCGTTGAGATGGAAATCTAAGGTTCAAGTAGTGGAGGATGACAATGAGCACCAACATGAGGTTCTCCAACTATTGAAGGGAAACTTTCTCGTAACATGAAAAATCTGAAACAACACACAGATCAACATTGTAGTGAAAGGCACTTTGAAGTGAGGGATTGGATTTTTTTAGGCTACAACCATACAAACATGTATCCCTCAATAAAAAAAAAACAAGGACAATAAATTAGTATCCAAGTGTTGTGGTCCCTACAAGGTGTTGTAGAGGATTGGCAATATGGCTTACATATTGGATTTACCTCCCTCTGCATGTGCACATTTGGTATTTCATGTTTCTTGTTCAAAGAAGGTAATCAATCACACGATCCTAGTTAAAACTAATATGTTAGAATTTGATAAAGAGGGAAAAAACGTACTAGAACTTGAAACAATCATGCAAGCATGGACCAAGCAACTACATAGTTGAGCATTCATTAAGTACCTTATTGAATAAAAGAACTTGCCAATAAAATATGTGACTTGGGAAGATGAGTTATTCATACAAAATCATCCACAACTGATCAACATTGACGACAATGTTGTTTTCAAGGGGAGGGGCATGTTAAGCCCCTAACCATAACCGTCATTTATTATCATTACATGTGTGTGTGAACAAATAGTGATATTTTTAAGATAGAAATCAAATATACATTGAGTTGTCCTTCTAGGACTTAGTTACTAATCATGACTACTTATTCATATATCAACAAAAAATATGCTAAATCTACTTTTTACAGTCTTCCTCCAAAGTAAAAAAGCATTACAACTTATCCTAAAAGCTTATACTAACTTTTGAGCCCTTGCATATATTCATAAATTTATTGTCCATAATCCTATCGTCATAAAATATAGGAGTTCTCAATTTCTATTACATAAATTATAGTTATGTCAACTTATTGTTATCATTTTCTATCTTTACTTGTCTCCTATATACACATTGAGGAAATTGAATCAAAGAATGATATTATATTGGCATGCATTTGATATATTGTAAAATGAGGTTGCGCCCTCAAAGAGGTTTCTTATTCATTCACTCTTTCACTTGATTTAGGTGTGGCATTACTATGTTGGCTCTTTTTTGTGCTTATTTGTTTATTTGGTCCATAACATTGGCATAGAGAGCCCAATGCGTTAGCTCAAGTGGTTGAATGTTGTGAACTACAAGTAGGAGGTCACGAGGTCAAGTCCTTGAACTAGTTGCTTCTATGGATATTGTGGGTCTCATTTTATGTCCCCACCAAGATAGGTTGCTAAAATTGTAACTAGGCAGTTTACCCTAGGTACCATCTTCAAAATGAGGGGAAGTGCTCGGTGGGTTTCCTTGAGATGTGCATTTCATAAAAAAAAGTAGTGGCATAGAAGTTTTGTTGTGTAACAACATGCCAAGGACTACATCAATATGGTGTTGGACTTGATAGTGGAGTGGGACGCTAGCAAAATTCTTAAATTTGTCATCATATTCCTCCAAACGCATGGACAATTGCTTCTATCACATAGGTTGTTTGAAAGATGATACCTAGATTGGCAAGATAGTATTATATGCAACTATCAGCGTAATGGTCAACAAAATGAACTTTAATGCGTGGTTTATCAACTTACAACACTATTTTATAGAAACTAGTGAAATTGTTAGCTTAGGCTTTACCTCGAGAATGTGAAATAGTGTCTCTTGAATTTCTAGGATAATGCTTCGAAGGCGTGATTGATAATACCATGATGCTCCCACAAATGAGGTTGTCCCAAAAACAAATTGTAGAGGTGTTATGTCACAAGTTACTTCATCCTTCCATGTGTAGATGATGTAATGAAAAGTGCACTAGTGTGTGATGTGCAACTGCTTCCCTATGTTGATTCATCCAATATTGTAGGGTTACAGGTGGGGTTAGGGAGCTAATTTTAGTCATCGAACTACCATCAAAGAGATTGAGTTCTCGATCCAACTCTTGTTGTCATTAATAAAATGCAAAGGATGCAAATAAAACAACATCTACTATGGAATAAGCACTCTTTTTGTTCCTCAAATTTATCTATGCTAGAAGGACTTGAGTCTACATGTGTTGTGAGAAGAACAATGTTGGAGGACTTTGGTGTAGACACTACAACCTACTCCCCTCAATATTGTGCAAGGGAACATTAATTTACACCAAGAGAGACTTAAAAGCATGATATTATTCATTTGAGTGTGTGGTTGTTGTATGTGCATCATAGAACCTATCAATGTCTTGATGGCAATGACTTATGTGACCTCATTTTTTCTAGGAAAATAATTTATTGAAAGGCACAATGTGTCCAAAATAGAGTTTGTATGCCTATTCTTCACTTGTTGTTGTTATTTATGGAAGCAAGCTATTGTTCACACTGGTCACAAGAAGAGTTGGCATGGTTCTTAAGTTTATTATTTTTTTCTCAATCTTTTACATGAACATGTGTGCATCCCCAAGTGTGTTCCTCGAAAAACAATCAATTTTTACATTAATGTACTATTGCAATCCACTCCAATACTTGAGAATAAGGTTTGGTTGATTCATTTTAACATTTAAACGATGCACAAGTGATTGCGATGCATATATGCAGATATTGATCAATTTGATCACAACATTGGTGTGGTTGTTTCCACTTCATGTATTGAACTTCTTGACACCTTAGTGGACAAGTTTTTTAGTGCAATATTTTCCCAAAGTTTCCCCACATAGCGATGGACTCACCATGATCTCCACATTATTGGTTACATGCTTTGCACCGATCTTTGGTAGTCAATGGCCGCAACCTTGATTTTGTGTGCATCATTGAAGTTGGTGGCTTCAAATTATGTCTAAAGTGCACCAAACCACTCGTTCCATTCCCTAGGATATATCTTCCCTTCCAACAAAGGGAATATTATGCTTGATTTTCACTTTGAAGGGAGGTTTTTAGCAAAACATACTCAATCAATACTAAGTGGATGTTTTGGGAGTGATGAGAGACACAATTATTTGAAATAATTATGCAAGCTGGTTGTGGATTTCTTCATACTATTCTGAAGTGCTTCATCAATCATGGATTGCATAGTGTGTGCATCAAGGACGACAAAGTCAACGGAGTTAGTGTTACCCACAATGTTGGGTCATGTTGAGTGTCTTAGAAGGTTGGTAGAGGGAGTTTGGATTGACCATATGCCCCAGGTACTCAAATATTGTCTAGACTAGCATTGAACTTCACCTCAATCTATGAAAATTGGAGAAAGTACTTACAATAATAAATGAATATATGGAATAGAACATCTAAGATTTGATAGCAATAATCAAGATTTAGGTGGGATTAAACACCTAGATGGGTGCTAACCATAGGTTTGTGAGGAGACTTGTAAGCTAATATGCCTTGGGCCACACTAAGAGAAAACACATATCTGGTGACAACAAATTAACATGTCTTGGGCCACACTGAGAGAAAGCACATATCTGGTGACAACAAATTAACACGGCGATGTTATTTTGTATGGATTAGTCAGGGAAATAATTAGCTAAATCCCTTAAGTGTAGGAGCTTAAGGGATTGTCCAACCAAGATAGTAAGCATATGTGCACTTTTGGGAATAAGCCCCTTCAACATTGTTATACTTTTTATTCTCATGTTATTTAGGGTTGACTCATTAAACACGCTCTTTTATATATTACCATGACATGTAAAGTGTTGGCTTGGGATGAATGGTGGACCTGAGCAATGCCCCTTTGGATGATTACTTTTTACTATCTTTCACCAGTATTACTTTGTAAATACTCAATCTATCCATTATGTCAAGTCTCATGAGAGAGTTAGAGCACATTTATAAATTACTATAATCCATTATTTACCTAAGCACCCTTGTCGACTTTCTGCCTACAATTATCTTTGTATAATTGTATCTTTATGATATTATTCTCAATTTTTTAAGCCCGATTCAAATTATTGTTTTTATCTAGGATAGTTTAGCAAATGCATAATTTTCTTTGAGATTACTTTAACATTGTTTCATTCCAAACTTAGTTTATTTCTTGCATTGTTGTATTTAATCATCAGGTGTCTAATTACATCCTCCACACATCTAATATGATTAGTTTTGTTGCCTAGAGAGTACCATGTTAATGGCTCTCATGGAATTTATGACTCCCTAGAGTGATAAAAATGTTCCCAAACTTCTCCACCATAAATCACAAGCTATTTATGACATACTTCATCTCCTAGGGTTCCCGTGTCTTGTACATTGGTGTGGTTGTTGCCACCTCATGCACTGATCTTCTTGACACCTTCATGGACAAGTTTTGTTGTGCAATATTTTCCCAAAGTTTCCCCAAATAGTGATGGAATCAGCATGATGTCCACATTGTTGGTTACATGCGTCACACCAAGCTTTAGTAGTGAATGGCTACAAACTTGATTTTATATGCATCGTTGAAGTTGGTGGCTTCAAATTATGTCTAAAGTGCACCAAACCACTCGTTTTGTGTCGTATGATCTATCTTCCTTTCTAACAAAGGGAATATTTTGATCAATCTTCACTTTTAAGGGAGTTTTGTTGCCAAACGTCCTCAATCAATACTAAGTGGATGTTTTGGGAGTGGCGAGAGGCACAATTGTTCGAAACAATTATGCAAACTGGTTGTAGATTTCATCATGTTGTTTTTGAAGTGCTTCATCAATCATGGATTGCATAGTGTGTGCATTAAGGACGAAGGAGCCAATGGAGTTGGTGTTACACACAATGTTGGGTCATGTTGAGTGTTTTAGAAGGTTGGTAAGGGGAGTTTGGATTGACCTTGTGCCCCAGATACTCAAATTTGGTCTAGATCGACGTTCAATTTCACCCCAATCTATGAAAAATGGAGGAAGTACTCAACATAATAAATGGATATATGGAATATAGCATCTAAGCTATGATAGCAATGATCAATATTTAGGTGGGATCAAACACCTAGATGGGTGCTAACCATAGGTCTACAAGGAGACTTGTAAGCTAATATGCCTTGGGCCACGCTAAGAGAAAGCATTGATTTAGTGACAACAAATCAACATGACAATATTATATTTGTGGACCAGTTGAGCAAAGAATTAGAAAAATCAAGACACAACCCATTAAGTGTAGGAGCTCAAGGGATTGTCGAGCCAAGATAGTAAGCATATGTGAACTTTTGGGCAGAAGCCCCTTCAACATTGTTATATATGTACTCTCGTATCATTTAGGGTTGAATCCTCAGGCACACTCTTTATATATTATTGTGACATGTAAAGTGTTGGCTTAGGATGAATGGTGGACCTAAGCAATGCCCCTTTGGATGATTGTGTTTTACTATCTTTCACTATATTACTTTGTAAATACTCATTTTAGCCATTATGTTAGGTCTCACGTGAAAATTAGAGCGAGTTTATAAATTACTACAATCCATTATTTATCTAAACACATTTGTCGACTTTTGGCCTACAATTATCTTTATATAATTATCTCTTTATGTTAGTATTCTCTAGACTATAAACTCAATTCAAACTATTGCTTTTATCTAAAATAACTAAGCAAATATATAATTTTCTTTGAAAATACTTTAACATTATTTCATTTCATTTCAAACTTAGTTTATTTCTTGCATTATTTTAATTAATCACTAACTTTCTAAATACATCTTCCATACATCTAATACTAATTTTGTTATTATTGACAAAGTACAATACAATGTCAACCGGTCTCATGAACTTTATAACTCCCTCCAATCATAAAAATGTTCCCAATTTTCTCTGTCATAAATTACAGACTATTTATGAGCACACTTCTCCCAAAATTCATGCTTATGGAATATAATGCTTTGATACCCCACTCTTATGAATGATTTGTTAGTTGAAAATTTCAAGTGAAACGAGTAAAAACCCCTTGAAACCCAACATCTAAACCAAAGGAATTTAGGATTATGTGATGCACTTTTTCAACACTCGCCTCTAAGAAACATTTAAAAAATGAAAAAAAAAAACACGTCTTTGAGTTCTATTTTTGCACGGATTCCTTTCTTCATGTATCCCTCTTTATGAAAAGTCTACAAGTTAAGCTAACACCCAATTATGTAATGAGTATGTGGGCCCGCTTTCGGATTTGATGTCCTAAAGCTCTTTTTATATTTGGTACATCTGTATCAAAGAAAAGGGTGAAATGTCTTCATCTTTTTATCTCATTAATATATATAAACCTACGGACTTTTCTCCACCATTCAAAATGAAGTAACTCTCCATACATACATACATATATATATATATATGACATCTCCATTATTAATCTTTTCAGTGTTTATATTTATTAGTTTATTTTATCTTTTATTTTTTAAGATTGAGAAAATTTGATAGTTAGTTAATACTATCTGTGCAAGATCCATATTCAAATTTGGCTTATTGTCCTTGTAAACCTTGGGTTAGGTGTGATTATCCCACCAGCCACACCTACACCTATTAGAAAATTCAAAAATCAACATAAGGTTGAGATGTCCCAAATAGTGGTGCCTACCTTTTTAGCCATGTCAACTTATCCATACAAAGTCATATCAACCTTTAACATACTGAAATTGTTTTAGTTG
>JZKD02S0669988.1:0-15426 GCA_000966675.3 Picea glauca | reverse complement strand
GGTATGTGGAACATCACATAACTCCTCACGGTTAGAGAGTTATGGCCATGAGAAGTTGGAGACCCCAAGTTTGGGTAATGGACCCAAGTTTGTTTGATGGATAACAGTATGAGTTTTGATATATTTTCAAATAATACTATTCTATATGGATAGTACATCTCATTCCATTTCTGGTGGTATGTTGAATGTGACATAATTCCTCATGATTTGAGATTTATGGCCTTACGAAGTTGGAGGACCTTCATATGTCATCTAGAAGCCCCAAAAGGTCAAAGTAGTCAAAGTGATTTAAGAGATTTTAAAAGGTAAATAATAAAGTGAAGTAATGAGTGTATTATAATTCAAAGTGAATACAAAATAAATCATTTCAATAATAAATTTAATGGATAAATTAGAAGTGGGTTAACCCTAAAATAAGGAAAGTGGGGAAAAGTGACCCATAATATGTTTTTAAGGAAGCTACTTGGAGAGTATAAATAAGAGGTAAGGCTCTCTCATTTCAATCAAACTTGAGAATATTGAATATATATAGGTGTATGAGGTAACCAAGGATATCTAAGCCGAAATTATGAGGGAAGGTGAACAAAATAAGTCTGAAATGCAAGGAAGGATAAATTATTTTGATGGTGCTTTCTAAGGTATGTTATTTATAGGTCTTCCCACCATTTTCGCTATAATTCTTTTTGTATAATGATTCAGACCATGAAATTTATATTCCATTGAGAAAACATATCCAAGTATCTATGTTAAAAAATTCATCTTGTGGTTCATTTTATTTTTGGAGTTACACTACGTGGAAAATAGGGTTTGTGGCTAGTCCTGAGACTAGTCAAAACCAAGTGTTTCGGGTAAAAAAGTCATAACTTCTTCATAATAGATCCAAATTTACTGAAACCAAATGTTTTGGTTAGGGTACAGTTTGTACTACGTTTTTTCATAGTTCCATATCTATTCAACAAGTATTATGTGCAGGGCACTCTCTACAAGGTCGCTCTCTAGAATAATCTAGAATTCAGCATAGTATGCCATTTTTTCTATAACTTATTTTATGAGATGTTCCAAGTAGTGAAACCTGCAGGAATTGCATAAAACAAATTGAATAACATTATGTATCAGTTTCATATATTTATACATTACAGGTACAAAGTTATGATTACTTCAAGTTAGGGTTGTTGACTAATCCAAAACTAGGCATGTGAGACTAAAGCAAAGTTTGATGAAAATGCTAGTCTCTTGTTTTTGAAGTTAAACAAGGTTTGCAAGAATGTGATCATATACACCAGGTCTATTACAAAGCTACAATTCATATTTGGATGGTGAAATTCATGAGGGATTTTGGTTGAGGTACATGTTGAGTACATGGTTGAGACAAGTAGTTGATGAGTTGGCACATACATGAGGTGTATAATTGATGATGTTGGTACATATTGATGAGTCATAGTTGATGAGTAGTTGAAAAATGATTGGTACATACTTGGAACATGGTTGGATTCACTTGTTTATGGTACAGGTTGATTACAAGTTATTTGGTACAGGTTGGTGCATGGTTGATGCACTTGTTTATGGTACAAGTTGATTATAGGTTGAGGTACAGGTTGATGCATGGTTGATGCATGGTTGATGCATGATTTAGATTTATTGGTATAGGTTTACAGTGGTATATCTCATAGTTACAGGTTGACAGTGGTTCCATCATTCTACTTCTACTTCAGGGTGGTAGGACAGGGCAAGGACAGGTGGTTGTAGCCACCTTCCAGTTGTGGCCGAAGAGCATAGGGGGTTGTAGACTCCTTTTGGTTGTAGCTAGAGAATTGGGGAGTTGGAGTTTCCCTCAGGTTTTAGCTTGATAAAATAGGGGGTTGGAGCCTCCTTCCAGTTGCATCGAGAAAACAAAGGAAGTTTGTGCTTCCAATGAATGTAATTCTTCAAGACATATAAGAAAAAACATTATGTGGTTTTCTCCCAATTTGGGTTTCCATGTAAAACACTGGTGTACTGTGTATGCACATGTTTTCTCATTTGTTCATTTCTTATTTATTTCGCAGTTATTGGATGATAATGCTTCATTGATATAACACTTGGATTATATGGTTGAAAATGATTAAATTTCTCTATTACTGATTCACCCCCCCTCTTAGTAATCCAACATCTTCTAGGGATATAAATCCCATTGTAATAACAATTTTTGTTACATGTATTGTTTATTCCTTTAAGTTTTCATTAACTCAGGTTTAAATTTGAAGGGCTAGGGTTATTATGTTTATCCTCTCTTAAACTATAAATATTTATGCTCATGCCCTTCTGGTTTCTCTCCAATCAAAACCTGTGGTCGAGATTCCTTGTGAAACGTTTGCAATAAAGAATCCTTTACATTTGTCTTTTTTTTTTTAATCATTTTTTGTTATAAGTTTAAATAGGGATAGTTACACCCTGTGGGTCCTTGTTTGGGTAGTTTTGGTAAGAGAGAGACTTTGCACAACATAACCGTCAACATTGAGACTTTGTAAA
The DNA here is from genome assembly GCA_000966675.3 of Picea glauca. Classification (NCBI taxonomy): domain Eukaryota; kingdom Viridiplantae; phylum Streptophyta; class Pinopsida; order Pinales; family Pinaceae; genus Picea; species Picea glauca. Next base: position 12,918 of record JZKD02S0669988.1, on the reverse strand, counting down.
AGTGTAGAACTTGGATAAAATTCATTACTCGAATATAGTTATGGTGTTATTATTGTCATTCCAGGACTTGGTCGTAACCCTCAAAGATTGTTGTATTTATAAAAATTTGTTATAGTATTGACAATTTAATTTCTTATGTGGTTAATTAATATTTGACCTCTGTCTATTTGTATAGAAAGGTTTAAAAACCTCATCTCACATTAAATAAATCAATCGTTTCTTTGTAGGTATCCAATGGATATTTAACCTCTTAAATTCATAACCTGTTTGAGTAAAAATCGTATTCGTTCTGTAGAAGATTTATTACAGAATCAATTCAGATTAGCTCTAGGTCGTTTGGAAGATGCAGTTCGAAGAACTATACACAGACGTAACTTTTTCTTCATCAAGGGTTTAATATTGTCTCTATAATGTCTTTCTTGGATACTTTGTCTTTTGAATTTCATCTATATTTATTGATGACCTGTCTTTGTTAAAGAATTATGGATATCTTGGAAACAATATTCACTTGCTATTTCGTCCACTATAATTAATTTTTTGTCTAGATAATTTAGGGATTTCTTCCATAGAAATTTTCTTGAAACAAAAATTTAAATTCAAATGTATTGTATTAAAGGGTTGTCTCGGTATTACTTACAGTAAATTCCCCACATTCCTTTGCAACATCTCCTTTTGAATGCACGATGAAATGGGTTTTCAATGGGTTTGAGCACGTTCTTTCATTAATAAACTTTAACCAACTAACTAGGTTCTTACCGTGATTAAATGTAACTAGATGGCATCTTTTTTGTCTCTGTAAATACTTCTCGATTTCAAATTTATTACTAAAATTATTATCTCTGTTGGAATTTCATCTGTGTATTATGATAAGTAAAGGTAACTCTCTTTTATTTGTTAACTCTGTATTTAGTTCTCATTTTCATTTCAATAAAATTCATTTTGTCATTTGGTCCCCTATAAAGGGTTTGGTAATTACTTCTAAGTAATTATTTTGATGATTATTTTGTAATAACGATTATTTTTATGATGGTCTTGTATCGTCTTAGCTTCTGGAAGAATAATCTTGTTGTCTCTACCTCTCTGTTAAATTATTCGTTTACGAGTTTCTTCTCTTTGATCACAAGTGAAAATTTACGCATGGATATAATTTTGATGATGGGTCCCTTTTTGTTGCGAGGGAACCCATCAGATTGTTATGAACCCCCTCCTCCTCCAGAGACATGGATAAACTACTTCGCGAGGGAATACAAAGATCATCCAATGTCCAATGTGGACCCAAAATAAGTTATGCCTTCAACTTGTTTTATTATCTCATTATTTTTATTAATTGAAAACTAGTATTGATAATAACACCTTCGTCTTACTCCCTTATAGGTTGAAAATATCAGTACAACTTGGCGAAGAGGTGTCCAACCACTAAAAGGTATTCAAGTTCCATGGATTTTCTTCCACGATTCCATGTGTGCATTCACTTCTATTGCATGCAATCTGATGTAGACTATTTTAAAATTTAGTTTAAACTAGTTATGGAGTTCTTGGGTCTATGGAAATCCCAGTTGTATTATTTTTGGTCAGCAACCTATTGACTGTTATAATTTTATTTTGTCATATCATTCTGAGATCTACTGTAAAATATATCTTTATGTGTTAATAGATAAAAAAATGTATTATGGGACTTTTATTATTTTCTACCTATACTCTAGATGATAGTAGGAGCTTCGATCTAGTCTATTTAACTTGTTTCTTTCTGAAATAGTTTGATTTTAAAGAGTGATTGAATAGTAAGAAATGGAATAATTATATTATGGTAAATAGGCACATATACACATATTTCTATCTATATTTATATATATAATAAACCATAGAACTTCAGAAAACAACACTAACACGTATTTATAAACAGTGGCAAGCCACAAATCCATCATGACTATACAATCCACTTAAATAGATTTTGATTTATATACATGTAAATATAAAACATCCATTATATAACATTGACCATATAACATCAACCATATAACATCAAAAGGAAAATACATAACTGAGATACATATCTGAATATTGACATTGGGAAAACAAATGGAACAACCATGTTCCTCCCAACCGTAGAAACATAAAAACCACGATCACTTGTCCTGATCACCCCCTAACTTGACCATGACTCGATAAGGGAAAATGAAGTAACACTCCTTAGCCACTGTCACCTTCAACACTTCAAAAATATTTTTCCTAACACCAAATGTTCTCCTAACAACAAAACATTTCTCTTTCCCCAACATACTCAATAGTGTCATCCCTCCCACATATGTGGTATTTATGTTATGCCTAGGACTTTCCATTTTCTTTCCCTCCTTGGGAAATTCACAGCTTCACAAATCCTTGATTTTTAGGGGCTACTAGTGACATAACTCAACTTCTAAAACTTGTAAAAATCAGTTTTGATTTAACTCAAAACGGTTCCCCACTCATGGAGTCCTAGTTAGTTATTTTTAACCTGGTTGTTTCATTTGTCTTCCAACATTTGATTTATTAAAAATTTTGTCTCATACATGTGTCCATCAAAAGAGGAAAGTTGGGAAAGTCAAACCTTTGTCCAACAACAATAAAATAGTAATTACACCTTCCATAATTCTAAATTCGAATTTCCATAAATGGAAAATTTTAAATTAAACTTGAAATTATTTATTTTCTAATAATTTGAGGATATCACATCCCATCACCCTTAAGTATAGCAATGTCCTCAGTGTCCAATCATCTCTTGGAATAGAATTAGATAAAATTACTGCATATCTTATTCCAATTACAAAGTGGCCTCGTCAAGACTAAAGTGATTCCATTGCACCTTTACTTGGGCGATGGCTCTATTATAAAGTAATGTTTCTTTCCTATCCATAATGCATAGAGGTTTCACTTGGAACTCGACTTCTGGATCCACCTGCACAATGTTCCAATCAATGTTGTGAGTAGGATCATGAATATATCTTTTCAATAATGAAACATGAAAAACATTATGAAATTTTGAATTTGCAGGAAGTGCTAGTTGATATGCCACTGTTCCAATTCGAATTAAGATCTTGAAAGGGCCACAAAATCTTGGCACCAATTTGGAACAATTTCCTAGCTTTATTGAGCTTCTTCTTGCTTTGACTTTTATATATACATGTTCTCCAATTTTGAATTCCCGGTGTCTCCTTTTTAGATCTGCATATAGTTTTTGTCGATCTTGTGTCTCTTTCAAGTTTTGTTGTACCCTTTTTACCATTTTCTCTATTTCTTGGAGAATTTCTGGTCCAACCATAATCTTGTAAACCGGATTATCCCAACTAATTGGGATTGTACATTTCCTTCCTTATAACACCTCGAAGGGACTTATCTTACCTTATCTTTGATACCCATTATTGTATGCGAACTCAACTTAGTGAAGATATTCTTCCCACTTAGTTGGTTTTTTTCTTACATACACTCGTAACGTGTCTTCGATAATTTGGTTGGTTAGTTATGTTTTCCCATCTGTTTGTGGATAATAACTTGTGATGAAATTCAAACTAGTACCCAAACCTGCAAACAATTCTTTCTAAAAATTGGATGTAAATTTGACATCTCTATCTGAAATCACCATCTTAGGAACCCCATGCAATCTAAAAATTTCTTTCATAAAAAATTCATTGATATTAATCGCTTTGTAAGTAGAATTCAGAGGTATAAAATGTGCAGATTTACTTAGCTTATCAATCACTACCATAATTGAGTCATTTTTTCTTTGATTCTTAGACAAACCTATGATGAGGTCCATCAAAATAATTTCTCATTTCCATTCGGGTATAGGAAGAGGTTGTAACAGACCTTCTAGATGTTGATGCTCAACCTTTACCCGTTGACAACCTAATCATTTAGACAAGTATTTAGCTATTTCATTTTTCATGTTAGGCCAATAAAATTGTTTCCCTAAGGTTGTTATCATTTTCTGGTATCCTGGATGACCAAAATATGGATTTATGTGAAACTCATCAAGAATTATCATCTTTAATTCAGTAGATTTAGGTACATATAACCTGTCTTTGAAACTGAACATTCCATTTTTATCTATCCTCAGATCTATTTTGTGCATTTTTTTCTACATTTCCTTGCAATTGTTTTCTTATTTTGCTATAATTTTCGTCATTTCTTCTTGCACATTTATCCTATTCTCAATATCATTTTATATCTTGCTGATAATTACTTCCTAAATCCCATCAGTCCTTCGACTTAATGCATCTGCAACTTTATTTTATTTACCCTTGATGTGTCGTTCTTCAAAATCGAACTCACTTAAAAAGGCCAACTGTCTCACTTATCTTGCATTGAGATATTGTTGACTGAACAAATGTTTTACACCACTTTTATCGATTAGTAACATAAATTTTCTTCACATTAAATAATGCCACCACATTTTTAATGCATGAATCACAATTGTTAACTCTAGATCGTGAGTTACATAGTTTCGTTCATGTTCCTTCAATTTGCATGACTCATAATAGATGACGTGTTCATATTATGTTAGAAATCCTCTTAATCCCTCTTTACTTGCATCCACACAAACCATAAAGTCTTTATCTAGATATACTACTTTTAGGATTGGTGTTGTAGTTAACAATTCTTTTAGTTTATCAAAATTGTGTCGGCATTTTTTAGACCAATTGAATTTTATTCCCTTTTTCTATAGTGATGTAATCAGATAGGAAATTATGGAAAACCCTTCTATGAAGCTCCAGTAATAGCCAGTAATCCCCATGAATGTCCTTATGTATGGTACATCTTTAGGGATAGGAAATTCCATAATGGCTTTAATATTTTATGGATCTATTGGGATACCATATTTTGATATCACATGCACTACATATTGTATCTTTCTTTGGTAGAAATTGCATTTATCAAACTTAACGTAAAACTTATGTTCTATTAGAGTCTATAATACTATTTTCAATTGTTGTTCATGTTCTTCTTCAGTTTTTGAATAAATTAAAATATCATTGATAAAAATCAGCACAAAGTTATCGTGACACTGGTTGAATATACTATTCATCAAGCACATAAAATTTTTTGGTGCATTAATAAGTCCAAACAGGATCACTACAAATTCATAGTGCCCATAATGTGTTTTAAATGTTGTTTTGTTTACGTCTTCATCCTTTATCCTTACTTGGTGGTAACCAAACCTCAAATATAGCTTAGATAATATTTTTTCTCCTCCAATCTGGTTAAAGAGATTGTTGATTCTAGGTAAAGGGTATTTATTTTGAATTTTCATTTTATTCATTTGACGATAATCAATACATAGTCTTAGTGTTCCATCTTTCTTTTTAAGAAACAAAATTGGTGCTCCCCAAAATGAAACACTTGGTCTAATATACTCTTTATCTAACAGTTCATGTAACTGAATTTTTAGTTATGTTAGTTTGGGTACACTTATTCTATAAGGTGCCTTGGATACTGGGATAGATCTAGGTAGTAGATCGATACAAAAATCTATCTCTCTCCTTGGAGGTAGTTCTATTATTTCTTCTATGAATACATCTCTGAACCCATGTAGAACTGCAAAGTCTTCCAAACTTGGTTTGCTTTCTTTTTCTGAGAGATTATTTAGTTGAATAACATATACCTTGCAACCCTTATTAATACATTTCTTGAAATGCATTGTTGATATTTGCCTAACAGAAACTGGTTTCCTGATTCCTTGTATTTTTCTGGATTTATTATTTTCATCCTTGTAAATGAATGACTTTTCATAAAAAAATTAATATCACTACATATTTTTTTAACTAGTCCATTTTGATAATTATATCATAAGACCCTAAAGGTAATATGTTCAGACTTAACTTTTTATTCTGAACATTTATACTGATTTCACAATGATCTGAATTTTATGAGCAGAATGAAATGAATACAGATTATTAACAGGTGCTTAACAGAAAATAACAAAGATACAGTAAAATTGGTTTTCTATTCAATAACGAAATAAGTTGAAAATGTAAAATGAAGCGGAAACAAGCTTGCTGGAATGGTGGTGGCTTATCTATGAGAAGAGATGTGATGACAATGCAAATTCGTAAGAAGAAGGTTACAATGAGGCTCTGAAGGAATTTTTAAAATAAGAAAGAATGCCAAAAACCGTAGACATCCAAAAACCTAACCCTAGGAGATGAAGTGCCAAAAGTCATGTGGGCCCCGTTTGGGTAAGCTAGTACATCAACTTCCCGGGGTCGTAACTTTTGCATATGATCTCCATTTTAGGCGTGTGATAGCCCGTTGGAAAGGTATCATCGAGGAGATTCATTGAGGAGTTATATCCTAAAAAACCTTCATTTAGGCCCTCAAAATGACCCTAGAAGTTAAAACTGCTAAAAATAGTAAATTGCCAAAATTGTCAGGAAATTGTTTTGAGCTAGTTGGAAAAGGTGGGTGGCCACTGATATCCATATGGATCAATCCTCAATCCTTAGGAATAAATGGTATCCATTGCATTGAGTTTCCCCATCAGATGAGGAAATTTCTGCTGAATTTGGCCCCTCGTGAGCCACTTGCCTTGGTGCAGGAGTTGCCCTGCTTTGACAGCTCGATAAAGCTGGATGCTTTGTTGTCGAGTGCCCTTGATATATTATCCACAATATGATCATTGGATTCTTGTTGTAGGTAGTTGAGGTTGAGATCTGTTGGTGTCAGTTGTTCAGCTACTTCTGAGGTGTCCAATAATGGTGGAAAATAAGGGCGAAGGAGATCCACATTGAACACTTGGTGCAGACCAAGAAAAGGAGGAATGTTGAGCTCAAAAGAATTATTCCCCATGGCCTTGGTGATAGTGTATGTCCCATAATGGAGTGGGTGAAGCTTCCGATGGGGTCTTGTAAGGTGTTCTTTCTACAAGTGCAACCAAACTTTGTCACCCACCTGAAACTTATGCGGCACCCAATGTTGATCATGGCACTATTTGTACTTGTCATTGGACTTTTATAGAATATCCTAAACCTATTGGCAGATGTGTTGGATCCATTCAATGAACCGGGTGGCTTTTTCAGCTTCATATGGAGCAGGAGATGAGTCGTTCAAGGTGACCGCAAGGGGAAGTGCAGAATCGATGTGTCCCAATGGTTGGAATCCCAACCCCACTTGAAAGGGGCTGTGGTCGGTTGAGCTATGCAGGGATCGGTTGTAGCTATGGTGGACATAGGGAAGGCTCTCATACCATGGCCTAGGGTTCTTTGAATTATACATGAGAAGGATATGAACAATCATTTGATTTACAACCTCGGTTTTTCCATTGATCTTGGGGTGGAAGGTCATGGATTTGGTGAGCTGGGTGTCCAACAGTGACCAAAGGATCGACCAAAATTTGTTGAGAAATTGACTATCCTGATATGAGACAATGGTTTGTGGGATTCCAAAATGTACCCAGAATCATTCAAAGAATAGCTTGGTAGTGGCCTCTGCTGTGATGCTCTTCTTGCAGGCAACTAGAATCGCCATCTTAGAAAAGTGATCAACAACCACAAAAACATAGTCATTTCCCTGCTTGGTGGATGAGAGGCCCGACATGTAGTCTAGTGAGATGGATTCCCATGGCCTATTAGGACTAGGAAGAGGGGTGTATAGGCCCTATTTCTTAGTGGTCGGTTTGGCAATAACATAGGCAGTGCAGGACCTGATATACTTGATGAACTCCTGTCAAAGTTTCGGCCTGTAGAAATGTTTCTATAGCATCGCCACTGTCTTTTCAATGCCGAAGTGTCCTGCCACCCGACTGTAGTGGTGTTCCTAGATCAGCTTCTCTTGCTCACTTGATGGAACACAGATATGGCCGAGATGACACAACAACCCATCCTGAAGATGGAAATTATCGACAACTACGTTTGCACCCAACATTTGGTAGGTGGTGGAAAAGTCAGGGTATGTCTCATAGAGTTGGGGCCATCCATATGTCTCATGGCCACAAGATTCTAGCACCATGGTGAGTGTCGTGAATGGTGGTCTGCTGAGGCAATCAGTGACGCAATTGGTGTTTCCCGTTTTATACTTGATGTTGAGGTGGAATTGTTGCAAGTATGTGGACCACTTTTGATGGTGGTCATTCTGCAATTTTCCCTGTGCATGCATGAACTGCAGTGGCTTATGATCAATGTGGATGATTGTCTCCTTCCGTAGAATGTAATGTATCCATTGGCATCATGCTTTCACAATGGAGTACATTTTTTTTCATAAGTAGGGTACTTACAGACAGTATCTGATAGTGTTTGACTATGATAGGCCACGGGGTGGCCGTGCTAAGTGATAACGGTGCCCACAACATAGTCTAAAGCATCTGTCTTGATCTCAAAAGGATGTTGCTGGTCTAGTAGTGAAAGTACTGGGGCTGAGCATAAGTGCTACTTCAAATCCTCGAATGCTTGTTGTTTGGATCAGCGTGATGAAAATTTTACCTTACCACCACCCCTGTTTATTTGGCTAAGGGCCCATGCAACATGGGATAAATCCAAAACGAACCTGTGGTAAAAATTTGCAACGCCCAAAAAGCTTCAAAGCTCAGTGAGTGTTGTTGGGGCTGGGAAATCATGGATGACTTGGATATTTCCTAGATCCACATGTATGCCATGCTGATCAATGATGTAGCCTAGGTAATGGACCTTGTCCATGCCAAAGGAGCATTTTTCCAAGTTGGCGCATAGCTTGTGCTGCTGCAGGGTGTACAAAACATGCTGAATATGCTGCAAGTGTTCGGCCCGAGTCTTGTTGTAAATTAGAATGTCATCTAGATACACCACTACAAAAGTATTGGTGAATGGTTGCAAGATATCATCCATCATCCTCGTGAAAGTGGTTGGAGAATTTTTCAAACCAAAGGGCATGACCAACCATTCAAAAAGGCCTTCCTTTGACTTGAAGGTGGTCTTCCATACATCTATCTGTTCTATCGAGACTTGGTGGTAGCCAGAATTCAAATAAATCTTACTGAAGTATTTGTCCCCCGTGAGTTGATCAAGGAGGTCATCGATTCGGGGAATCGAGTACTGGTTTCTGACTATGATTTTATTCAGAGCTCTGTAATCAATAGATAGTCGCTAGTTCCCATATTTCTTCTGTACCAGCATGATTGGGCTCCTACAAGGTGATGAGACGGGGCAGATGTGCCCCTTGTGGAGCAGTTATTGGATCTATCACTTGATCTCCTCATTCTCTAACAAAGAGTGACAATACACTGGCCCATTGGGTAGTGCTGCACCGGGGGTTAGATCGATGGGGTGCTGGACCTGACAGTGCAGAGGTACCCCTGTAGGTGAGGAGAAGATATCTGAGTATTCTTACACGACCTTATCTACTTTCTTTTGATATGAGGAGAGGTTGGCCACAGAGACCCTGGATGTGGCTATGATCTTTCGCTTATTCTGAGAGTGAATAATGAAAAAGACAAACGTCCTCATCTGAGAGATGACCTTCCTGCATTTCTTAGGAGAGATCAAAGAAATAGCAGTAGGTGGGACTGCCTCGGGTATCCTGTACAATTTCCTATTCAAAGGAATAATAACACTACGAGGCCTAGACTCATATATAGCATGGTGTTTCCATAAATAAGGTTGGACCAAAAGAACATCACAAAATTCGAGAGGAGAAACATCACACAATACCTCATCTTTTAAGGGCTTGATGCCATACGACAATTGACACTGCTAGCTGGTGCGACATTGTTGGTACGGTCAGCCACTTGACGAACTTTTCTTAGATGAGGTTCTTCTGGCTACCACTATCAATGATGAAGTGAAATGGGGTGCCTTTTACCCAGATCTGTGAATGGAAGAGGTGCTCTCCTTCTTTTGGCTCATCTCCTTCACCAGGATGGAGCTTGGTGGTAGCAACGATGGCACTGGATTCTGCGTCAATGATCCATCTTCCCCTTTTTGGTTTTGTCTCAAAGTCATAATCTGCATCTGATTTAGAGGCTTTCACTTTGGCCACCAAAGACTTCTTTGAGTAGCAATCAACGGTTTTATGCCAAGGACTCTTATGGAAGTCGCACCACTTCCCGGTATATTTCTTTCTCTTTCTAGTGTCCTTCTTTGCTTGTGGCTTGGACTGGTTGTCCTGATATTATCCATATTTGATCTATCCTTTATTCAGTGGGTTGGGGTCGCCCTTTCTTGGATTTTGTTGTGCGGGGTTCCCAGGCCCAAATTGTCGCATCTTTTGTTTGATATTCTGCTCGATTTTGACAGTATATCAGTAGGCCATGCCCAAGGATGAGATGTCCAGAAATTCCATTTCAGTCTGGATGTATCTATGCAGAGCACCCTGATACTTGAGCACCATATTTCTCTCTGAATCTTTGACACCCAACTTGGTGTGCAAGGTTTGGAAGATATTTGTGAAATCTGGCACTGCTTGGTCTCTTTCTTGCCGCAGTGTGGTCCATTTGGTATACATGTCATCATAACTTCCGATAGGGTAGTATTGTTCCTTGATATCATCCTTGAAGGATTCCCAAGTGGTCATGACTGAAAATAATGAGGTTTCCTCTGTTTCCTTTTGCTCACAGAAATTTTCCCACCAATCTTTGACATGGGGAATGACTTTGAGGAGCACGAAAGTAATCTTTTCTTTATTCGAAAAGTTATGGACAGAAAAAAATCCTTCTAGTAGATTCAACCACTTGTCTACAACATCTACGTCTATCTTACCTTCAAATATAGGAATATCGAAGTTGATTTGTACCTTGAAGGGGGTGACACCTACGTTAGAAGAAGATGTGTTGCATGTTGGTAGTTGTTGAAGGATTTGCATGAAACTATCCATCATCTCATTCCTCTGTTGCATGAGGGCTTCCTAAATAAACAATTTGAAAGGATCTCCTATCCCATAATTTGTCTTTTCTCCTACCATGGAAGGTCGCTTGGGCATGCGAGAGTTTCTTTCGTCAAGAGAAACAAGCTCGAGATCCAACTCTTTGTACTCCGACCTCGTTGTGGACATCCATTAAGATGACAAGGAGCAGACCACTCTAATACCACTGATCTGGATTTTATGTGTAGAAAAAAATGAATACAGATTATTAACAGGTGCTTAACACAAAATAACAAAGATATAGTAAAAATAGTTTTCTATTCAATAACGAAATAAGTTGAAACTGTAAAATGTAGCGGAAACAATCTTGCTGGAATGGTGGCATCTTATCTCTGAGAAGAGATTTGATGACAGTGCGCATTCACAAGAAGAAGGTTACAATGAGGCTTTGAAGGCCTTTTTACAATAAGCAAGAATTCCAAAAACCCTAGACATCCAAAACCCTAACCCTAGGAGATAAAGCGCAAAAAGTCATGTGGGCCCTATTTGGGTAAGTTAGTACATCAACTTCCTGGGGTCGTAACTTTTGCATACGATCTTCGTTTTAGGCATGTGGTAGCCCATTGGAAAGCTATCATCGAGGAGATAAATTTTGGGGGCTCAATGATTCCTTCGGCTATCATTGAGGAGATCAATACTGAAAAACATTCATTTAGGCCCTCAAAATGGCCCCGAAAGTTAAAACTGCTAAAAATAGTAAATTGCCAAAATTGTCAGAAAATTGTTTTGAGCTAGTTGGAAAAGGTGGGTGGCCACCGATATCCATCTAGATCACACAATCATAAATAATTTTTTTTACCTTTCTTTTGGTCCCCATTGCTAGCTGTAATAACCAAGATTTAGCATGTTTTACCTTCTTTAACTTGTTTAATTCTACTAAAGCTGGAGTAATATAACTCAGACTAGCTCTCAAGTCAATTAGTATATAAACATTGTTCTAATGAACTTTACCTTCAACTTCCACAATAGTGGACTGATGATATATTTGTCTGCCATCCAAAGTTGCATTGATCTTATGCTCTCTTCTACCAATATGTCCAAATGTTGAAGCCTCTTGAATATTGTGGGCTAAATTCCTTGTTTATGGGTTTAAGCATGGATAATTCTCCAGATGTGAGGTTCTCCACGCTCCCAACATTTCAATGGATTTTTTGGGTCTATCCCCAACCTTCTTGAATCCCAAATTAACTGGTTTATTTCCCCTTGATTATGTTGTGTGTTAGAGTGATAGTCCTTCTTTTGAAATCCTTTTGTCATGTTACGAAAATGGGCTTGTTGGAAACCTTTCTTACGCTAATTCATTTTATCCCATTTCTTATCTTTCCATGCCTTGCAAATTTTAGATCTCTATTTATATTGTTCATAAAACATTCTATACTTTCTAAACACCTCATTTAAGGAATTAGGATTATCAGATTCAATTTTGTCCTTATATGACTATAGTAGAAAGCTTAAGAACCTTTGTATTTTTACCTTATTTGCTTTGATATAAGGCACAAACCTCAACAGATCTAGGAATTTATTAATCAGATCATCCATATCCATTTTTCCTATTCATAGTTCATAGAATTCCTTAGTCTTTCTTTTGTATTAATTTTTTGATAAGTACTGCTTCTTGAAATACTTTTTGAATTATGACCATTCCATTCATTTTTCTTTCAATCCCTTCACTAGTTTCAAGTCTTTCCACTAGATACTCACTTTTCCCTTTAAATTATAAATGGTCATTCTAACTTTCATATTACTAGAATAATTATAAATATGGAAGTATTCCTTTATGCCTAACAACCATGCTTCAACTTCCTCAACAGTCTTTGATTCTCCATCAAAGGTGGAGGGTTTTATTTTTTTGAATTCACCTTACAAGTGATACAATTCTTTCCTCTTCCTTCCTTTAGATGCCTTGTTTTTTGTCATGTGAGTGTCCTCAGAAGAGTTGTATTCTCCTTATGTTTTGTGACTAGAATTCTTTGAGTACTTTTTACTGAGCTCCTCTTCCATATAATTGTTTCTTGGATTCTTCTTTGTTTATATTGTGTAACAAAATTTCATTTA
>JZKD02S0669911.1:0-15427 GCA_000966675.3 Picea glauca | reverse complement strand
TCATTGAGCGAAACCCTAGTCTCGGAGATCCTCCAACAAATGATTTTCTGGGAAAAAGAATGACAATGGAGGGGCCCCACTAGCTGAAACCCAGTGCCCTAGATCCAATGCATCTGATAATTCATCCATCCAAGTTTATGTTTTAGTTTTATCATGAGTTGCAACTCGCCTCCTCAAGCCATTTAGAGACATGTTGGAAATTTGGTTCGGGGGAATAAAATCCAAATTAAGAAGCATAACAGAGTTTTGTAAGCTCCTACATGTCTATTTGGCCAAGGCCCACTCCACCACACTACCCACAATCACCCAACACAATGTTCTTGAAAATCAATCTCTTGTTCAGAATTTGCATTTTGCCTCATTGAGAAAAACCCTAGTCTCGAAGATCCTGCAACAAATGCTTTTCTAGGGAACAAAATGACAACAAAGGGGACTCAGTAAATGAAACCCAATGCCCTACATCTACTGCAACTGACGATTCATCCATTCGAGTCTCAGTTTGAGTTTTGTCGCGAGTTGCAACTCGCATCCTTAATCCATCGAGGCATATGTTGGCAATTTGGTCCAAGTGCATAAAATCCAAATTGACCAACATAATGGATTTTCATAAGCTCCCACATGTCTATTTTTCCAAGGCCCATGCAGCCACACTACCCACAACCTCCCAACAGAGTTTTCTTGAAAATCGTCCTCTTGTTTTAAATTTGCACTATGCCTCATTGAGAAAACTCCTAGTCGTAGAGATCATGTAACAAACACTTTTTCAGGATATGAAATAATAGCATCGGGGCCCCACTAGATGAAAATCGGTGCCCCGTATCCAATGAATCCAATGATTTTTCCATCCAAGTCTCAGTTTCAGTTTTATCACGAGTTACAACTTGCTTCCTCAAGCCATTCTGGGACATGTTGGCAATTTGGTCGAGGGGCATAAAATCCAAACCGAGCAACATAATGGAGTTTTGTAATCTTTTGCACATATATTTTTCCATGGCCCACATGACCACGCTACCCAAAATCACCCAACATAGTATTCTTCAAAATCGACCTCTTGTTCATAAATTTCGTTATGCCTCATTGAGAAAATCCCTAGTCCCGAAGATCCCGCAACAAACTCTTTTTCGGGGAATAAAATTATAATGAAGGGGATTCACTAGCTGAAAATCGGTGCTCCAAATCCAATTCAGTTGATGGTTCATCCATCTGAGTCTCATTTTGAGTTATACCATGAGTTTCAACTTTCCTCCACCTTAAGCCATTCAGGGACATTTTACAAAGTACATTTTAGATGAGTTGTGGTTAGCCAAGGTAAGGCAAGGCAATGCAATGTAAAGCAATACAAGGCATGGCATGGAAATTCAAGGCATGGAATGATAATTAAAGGCATGGCAAGGCAAGGAAAGGCATGGAAAGGCATGGCATGGCAAGGCAATGCATGGAAATGCAAGGCAAGGCAAAACATGGCAAGGAAAGGAATGGAAATGCAAGGCATGGCATGGCAAGGTAATCCATGGAATGGAAATGAAAGGTAATGCAAGGGATGGAAAGGAAAGGCATGTCATGGAAATGCATGACATGAAATGGAAAGAACATGCAATGCAAGGCATGGCATGGCATGGAAAGGAAAGGCATGGCATGACATGGAAAGGAAAGGCATGGCATGGCATGGAAAGGCATGTCAAGGTGAGGAATGTCATGGAAAGGAAAGGCATGGCATGGTATTGCAAGGAAAGGTATGGTATGACATGGCATGGAATGGAAAGGAAAGGCATGGCATGGCATGGCCTGTCATTGCAAGGAAAGGCATGGAAAGAAAATTCATGGCATGGAAAGGCAAGAAATGGCATGGTAAGGAAAGACATGGCAAGGGATGGCATGGCATGACATAGAAAGGAAAGGTAAGGCAAGGAATGGAAAGGAAATTCATGACATGGCATGGAAAGGCAAGGAAATGTAAGGCATGGCATAGCATTGCAAAGCATAAAAATACAAGGAAATGTATGGCATGGCACGAAATGGCATGGCATGGAAAGGCAAGGCAATTCAAGGCATGCCATGGCATCGAATGGAATGAAATCCATGATAAGGAAAGGAAATACAATGTCGAACATGGCATGGCATGACATGGTAAGGTAAGGCAATGTAAGGCATGGCATGGCATGACAAGGAAAGGTTTGGCATGGCATTGCATGGCAAGGCATGGAATGACAAGGCATGGCATGGAATGGAAAGTCAAGGCAATGCAAGGCATGACATGGAATGGCATGGAAAGGAAAGACATGTCATGGGAAGGAAAAAAACACTTCATTGGATGGAAAGGAAAATTGTGATATAAAATTAAGTCATATGTCCCTAGAAAAAAACGTTTTTCTATTTCTTGGGATGAGAAATGTTCCTTTTTTTTATTCTTGTTTCATTACAATCCACATTGTGATTTGAATTTTTCTTTGCATAATGTTATGGAAAGATATATATTTATGTTTTTATAGGTTAAAATGGGAAGCTACATGGAAAGACACGGAAGGAGAGATTAGTGTATTTTAGATCATAGTTTTGTTCTAGGGATTTGTAAACTTAACAAACTATATTTTGGCCTTAGAAGGTTAGAAATTTGATTTTTAATTCAATCTTAGTGATTCATTGCTTGGTATTTGTTGGGTTTAGTTAGAATAATATAGAAATTTGATATTTATACATCTGGATCTATTTATGTGTTGCAGGATATTATTTTTATTGTTATATGTTTATGATGATGATAGTTTTGTGATTTGTTTAAACATGCAAATTGAAATGTGGAACTTTGGTATGTGGATACTAGTTCAAAATTATGTATAATATATTCAAGGCATCATGTAAATAAACACACATTTCTTAATTGAAAATTAATATAGATAATGATCATCATATGAAATTTGTAATGTATAGGCATGGATATGAGCTATGCGATATCCAAATGACTATAATGTTGGGGTGACCAAGGAATGGCATGACATGATAAGGTAAGGCATGGCATGTAAAGTCAAGTAAAGGCAAGGCATGGCATGGCAAGGCAAGGGATAGAAATGGAATGGATGGCATGGCAAGGCATGTAAAGTCAAGTAAAGGCAAGGCATGGCATGGCAAGGCAAGGGATAGAAATGGAATGGATGGCATGGCAAGGCATGGAAAGGCATGGCATGGCATGGAAAGGTAAGGAAAGAAAAGGCATGGCATGGCATGACATGAAATGGCAAGGAAATACAAGGCATGGCATGGCATGTAAAGGAAAGGAAATGCAAGGCATGGCATGTACTACCCCTGATATTAACCCCAATTGTAAATGAACATATAAATGTACATTTAGGTTTGCGAGATGTTGGCACCAAGTGTTTGTTCATTTTTACACACACCTGAGTAGTGCATGAGGATTGTTTTCTAAATAAAGAACATGTGCATTCCATAGTATTTCACACAACTAAGTAAGTGTGTGTGGATGCGCATCAAGGGAAGCATGCACACATTCCATAGTGTTGCGCGCACCTGAGTAAGTGTGTCGGGATTACCTTGAAGTGCACATTGGATCAAGTTGTGTGTGTGTGTGTGTACTTAAGGCTGGAGAGGTTGTGTGGTTATTCGGTTGGTGATTCGGGATGAAAAAGGCCAGTGCACCTATCCTTGTAAAATGTAATCACACTCAAATTATTAATAAAATCACATCGTTGCACATACACCAATAGATGAAAAGAGACGAGGGGTTGAACTCCATTAAAAAGGGAAAACGGGGGGCTTAAGTCCAAGGGAATATTTATTAATATTTCCGAAAAGTATTATTTATGGATATTTATTTATCCTAAGTTACCTAGGGATGGGAATGCGTCACTAAGTGGCTAAATCTAATTTTGAAGGTGACAAGTGTCCAGATATGACCATGCAAATATACGGTTGAACCTTAGTGTATTTTGGGGGAATTTTCATTCATTTTTCTTCACCGTTAGGACCATCTAAACAGGAAACAACCAATACCTTATCTACAGAGAAAATATTGGAAAGAGGTTTTTCCATCTAGTAACCAGACTTTTCTTTTCAAAGAGGCGGGATTTTAGTCCCGTGAGCATTCTCTCGAGGTGACATATTTTATAGGAATTGCTCTTTCATGTGTTGGGAATTAGTTACAAGACTTTGATACTTCCTGTCCATCATGTTTTTGAAGCCATGGAAGGGAAGTGGGGAAGTCAAGGGACTATTGAGCAGAGAAGGGGCACACTTCCTGGGGTGGGACATGTATGTGGGGAATGAGATACTATAGGCTAGTTGCATCCGTTGAGCACCTTAGACTGAGAAATTCTAATTATTATTAAACCCTAGCTTGGAATTATGAATCGTTTTTCCATGGTGGAGTATAAGCCCCATCTTGGGGGTGACATGTTGTTGAAATTATATGAGCAACAGAGTCTATGGTTGGGAGGAATGTTTGATATCTGTGCACAATTGGTGACTCTTTATAAAAATATTAGTGTCCTTTATGTGCTTGTATAATTTACTATGTGATTAATTATATATGTATGATATGGGTTTATTTCTTGTATGACGTTGCATATAATTTATTGTCGTTATTTTACATGATGTTGTTTGTACATGTATGCATGATGTTGTATTAAGTAATTATTGTCATACATGTAGAGTATGATAGTTATTAATTATTCATGTTAGTTAACTTTGTAATAATGGTCATGAGTTTTCGAGGCAAGGATAGAATTGTCGGGCATGCAGGGAAATAATTTGTGTGCACAAGAGGCCAAAATCATTTGTGCACATGGGGAGGTAGATCTGCACACACAAGGAGAGCTGAATCTGCATGCAACTCCATAATGGTTGCATGCATAGTAGTATTCATGTGTTCAGAGTGGTTACACACATAGTAATACTTGTGTGCACTGAACGATTGTGAAAACAATTTTATTATGTGTTAATTCCATTATTATAATTTGTGTCTAAAGAGGAAAGTTTGTGTGGCGCGATCCAACTTGGGATCATGTTCTTTACCTCATGTGTTTTTGTGTAGATTAACATTATAATGTAGAATCAGTACACTATATTGTTGGAGTGGCATTACTGAACAGTAAGTTGGGGATGTTACAAAGTGGTATCAAAGTTGTATTTAAGGAGTTTGCAGTAGTGGAGATGTTACAATGTGGTAACAAGACCCATCTAGGAGGTTGGGTACATTACAKAATGGTATCAAAGTGTTTGTTTCAAYATTGAGACTATATGGGATGAGTATCTACTTAAGGTAAAAATTTGGATTCATGAGAGGTCAAATTTGGAATTACAGCATGACCATGGTGAAGACAAAATAAGAATGTGCAAGTGTGTGCACTGAATTTTTACATCGTGAGGTGCGGCACTGGAAATGCACAGAAAACAATGGTGCATGGGTGTGCACACTAAAAATTTGGGGTTGCGCAGAGAAAAATTGGCGGTGCATGTGTAATATTGATAAGTGGTGTAGATGTTAAATATTGACATCACGCATTGGTATGTGTTGAATACCAGTACATGCATGGGATTTGAAAAGAAGAAAGACAAAGCAAAAGGGTTTTTGGTTGAATTCCAAATGACATAATTTACTAGGTAAGCCTCATAATTTTGCAAGGGAGCATTCGATGGGAGAGTTTTGGATAGAGGAGTCCAATTATTCACCCAAATATTTTGAATTAGGATGTTAACATCATCCAAGAAGTCAAAAGAAAGGATTCTGACAAAAATGTGCAGAGTTTTCATGATGTTGTTGCATGAATTCATCTAACAAATCTTATTTCGTGCACATTTTACAGAATTAACAAAGATTAGATCAGGACCGAATCAATGGAGAGATTGAAAATCATGGAATATGCACATAGAAATTACATCCATGATGATGAATTCATGGTTTTGTATATCAGTATGGGTATTGATAGTACATAATCCAATGAGCATAAAGAAGGCAAGGCGGAGCACATAAACTTGGTAGAAACCATAAAGGGATTGCAAAAATATGTCCAAATCTATAATGTTGATAATGAGAGGCTTATGAAATCCAAGGAAAAATAAGATAACTTCAATATCAAGTTGATGCAAATATTGGACATAATAGAAAATAAAATGGATAAGGAGGCAGACTCAAGAAATTCAAGAAGTTGCAGGTCTCACGATGAGATAATAAAAAAAAAGTGTTGATATGAATCATCACCACTCACCAAAACATTCATTTAGGAAAGCGCGTAGTAGCTCAAGTCCATCTCATGTGAGAAAGCATAAGAGAAGGAATGGGGTGGACAGACTACAGGGAGAAATGAATAAGATCAAGCCTCCTACCTTTGATGGTGAGCAAAAGAAGGATGAAGATGTGGAGACCTGGTTGTTGGGCATGAAGAAGTACTTCCAACTACATAATTACTCTGCATAGTTAGAAGGGAGAATTGACATCTATCACATAAAGGGAAAAGCACCAATGTGGTGGGATCATTTCGTACAAGTGAAACACATTGATGCGAAGAAGGTTACTTGGAGGGAGTTTAAAATGTATTTTCAATGAAATACTTAACCAAGCGATACTATGAAAAGAAAATGAAGGAGTTATTTGAATGCAATCTTGAGAGTATGACAATAGATGAGTATGAATGAAGATTCTTAGAGTTGTTGAAATATGTTGCACTCATCAAGGATGAGCAAGTTAGAATTCATAGGTACTTGAGTGAACTGATATCATTTATCAATGACAAGATAGAATATGATGACCCCGAGACAATGGAGGAAACCATAAGGAGAGCTAAATGTATCTATTATCAGCAAAGGGGAAGACCACATTTCCAAAAGGCTTGGGAAGGCAAGAATAAAAGAAAGATAGAACAAAGGAAAAAGGGGACTAAGCCATCATTTTTCAGAAACACTTATCAAGGAAAGCCAACTCTCAAGGAGCCCGAAATGACTAAGACAATGGGGAAAAGGCCAAGGAAACCACCTATTCAATGTTGGGGTTNGGAAACAACCAATACCTTATCTACAGAGAAAATATTGGAAAGAGGTTTTTCCATCTAGTAACCAGACTTTTCTTTTCAAAGAGGCGGGGTTTTAGTCCCGTGAGCATTCTCTCGAGGTGACATATTTTATAGGAATTGATCTTTGATGTGTTGGGCATTAGTTACAAGACTTTGATACTTCCTGTCCAGCATGTTTTTGAAGCCATGGAAGGGAAGTGGGGAAGTCGAGGGACTATTGAGCAGAGAAGGGGCACACTTCCTGGGGTGGGACATCCATGTGGGGAATGAGATACTATAGGCTAGTTGCATCCGTTGAGCACCTTAGACTGAGAAATTCTAATTATTATTAAACCCTAGCTTGGAATTATGAATCCTTTTTCCATGGTGAAGTATAAGCCCCATCTTGGGGGTGACATGTTGTTGAAATTATATGAGCAACATAGTCTATGGTTGGGAGGAATGTTTGATATCTGTGCACAATTGGTGACTCTTTATAAAAATATTAGTGTCCTTTATGTGCTTGTATAATTTACTATGTGATTAATTATATATGTATGATATGGGTTTATTTCTTGTATGACGTTGCATATAATTTATTGTCGTTATTTTACATGATGTTGTTTGTACATGTATGCATGATGTTGTATTAAGTAATTATTGTCATACATGTAGAGTATGATAGTTATTAATTATTCATGTTAGTTAACTTTGTAATAATGGTCATGAGTTTTCGAGGCAAGGATAGAATTGTCGGGCATGCAGGGAAATAACTTGTGTGCACAAGAGGCCAAAATCATTTGTGCACACGGGGAGGTAGATCTGCACACACAAGGAGAGTTGAATCTGCATGCAACTCCATAATGGTTGCATGCATAGTAGTATTCATTTGTTCAGAGTGGTTACACACATAGTAATACTTGTGTGCACTAAACGATTGTGCAAACAATTTTATTATGTGTTAATTCCATTATTATAATTTGTGTCTAAAGAGGAAAGTTTGTGTGGCGTGATCCAACTTGGGATCATGTGCTTTACCTCATGTGTTTTTGTGCAGATTAACATTATAATGTAGAATCAGTACACTATATTGTTGGAGTGGCATTACTCAACAGTAAGTTGGGGATGTTACAAAGTGGTATCAAAGTTGTATTTAAGGAGTTTGCAGTAGTGGAGATGTTACAATGTGGTAACAAGACCCATCTAGGAGGTTGGGTACATTACATAATGGTATCAAAGTGTTTGTTTCAATATTGAGACTATATGGGATGAGTATCTACTTAAGGTAAAAATTTGGATTCATGAGAGGTCAAATTTGGAATTACAGCATGACCATGGTGAAGACAAAATAAGAATGTGCAAGTGTGTGCACTGAATTTTTACATCGTGAGGTGCGGCACTGGAAATGCACAGAAAACAATGGTGCATGGGTGTGCACACTAAAAATTTGGGGTTGCGCAGAGAAAAATTGGCGGTGCATGTGTAATATTGATAAGTGGTGTAGATGTTAAATATTGACATCACGCATTGGTATGTGTTGAATACCAGTACATGCATGGGATTTGAAAAGAAGAAAGACAAAGCAAAAGGGTTTTTGGTTGAATTCCAAATGACATAATTTACTAGGTAAGCCTCATAATTTTGCAAGGGAGCATTCGATGGGAGAGTTTTGGATAGAGGAGTCCAATTATTCACCCAAATATTTTGAATTAGGATGTTAACATCATCCAAGAAGTCAAAAGAAAGGATTCTGACAAAAATGTGCAGAGTTTTCATGATGTTGTTGCATGAATTCATCTAACAAATCTTATTTCGTGCACATTTTACAGAATTAACAAAGATTAGATCAGGACCGAATCAATGGAGAGATTGAAAATCATGGAATATGCACATAGAAATTACATCCATGATGATGAATTCATGGTTTTGTATATCAGTATGGGTATTGATAGTACATAATCCAATGAGCATAAAGAAGGCAAGGCGGAGCACATAAACTTGGTAGAAACCATAAAGGGATTGCAAAAATATGTCCAAATCTATAATGTTGATAATGAGAGGCTTATGAAATCCAAGGAAAAATAAGATAACTTCAATATCAAGTTGATGCAAATATTGGACATAATAGAAAATAAAATGGATAAGGAGGCAGACTCAAGAAATTCAAGAAGTTGCAGGTCTCACGATGAGATAATAAAAAAAAAGTGTTGATATGAATCATCACCACTCACCAAAACATTCATTTAGGAAAGCGCGTAGTAGCTCAAGTCCATCTCATGTGAGAAAGCATAAGAGAAGGAATGGGGTGGACAGACTACAGGGAGAAATGAATAAGATCAAGCCTCCTACCTTTGATGGTGAGCAAAAGAAGGATGAAGATGTGGAGACCTGGTTGTTGGGCATGAAGAAGTACTTCCAACTACATAATTACTCTGCATAGTTAGAAGGGAGAATTGACATCTATCACATAAAGGGAAAAGCACCAATGTGGTGGGATCATTTCGTACAAGTGAAACACATTGATGCGAAGAAGGTTACTTGGAGGGAGTTTAAAATGTATTTTCAATGAAATACTTAACCAAGCGATACTATGAAAAGAAAATGAAGGAGTTATTTGAATGCAATCTTGAGAGTATGACAATAGATGAGTATGAATGAAGATTCTTAGAGTTGTTGAAATATGTTGCACTCATCAAGGATGAGCAAGTTAGAATTCATAGGTACTTGAGTGAACTGATATCATTTATCAATGACAAGATAGAATATGATGACCCCGAGACAATGGAGGAAACCATAAGGAGAGCTAAATGTATCTATTATCAGCAAAGGGGAAGACCACATTTCCAAAAGGCTTGGGAAGGCAAGAATAAAAGAAAGATAGAACAAAGGAAAAAGGGGACTAAGCCATCATTTTTCAGAAACACTTATCAAGGAAAGCCAACTCTCAAGGAGCCCGAAATGACTAAGACAATGGGGAAAAGGCCAAGGAAACCACCTATTCAATGTTGGGGTTGTAGGGAGGACCACATGTATAGATATTTCCCTCACATAGGTGAAAAAGTGAGGATTGTTCAAAATTCACAATGAGTTACGATAGTTGAAGACATGGGCATAAAGGTACTAAGGATCTATGCAACCCTGGATAACAAAAAAGTTGAGTTTCATTCACACATGATTGAGGTGGAATGTAAGATTAATGACCAACCCATTTCTATTTTAATTTATTCAGGAACTAGTCATAGTTATCTGGATCCTAAGATGGTGGAAATTTTATAATTTACAAGAAGCAATCTTGGAAAACCTTGGTTGGTGTAGCTAGCTACAAGAGAAAAAAAGAAAATTAATGAGATGGTTAAGGCATGTCCAATGGATATGAATGGGATGAGTGAAAAATCTTATTTGAATGTCATACCTTTGGGCTCGATTGTCTCATTGGTATGGATTGGATGGACTAACATCATTTCATTATAGACTATTACAATAAGGCATTTTCTTGCTTGGTTGAGGAAGGAAATTTAGGAACAGTTCAAGGCATTCAAAGAGTTGTAACTATCATAGAAGTTTCATCCCTACAATTGAATAAAGGCTACAGGAATGGGTGCCAAGTATTTGCAATGCACATGGAGGAGGAACCTAAGGATAAAGTGGCAAATGTTGAAGATTGCGCAGTACTAAAATAATTTGGATATGTCTTTAAAGAAATACTGGGGTTTCCACCAAAAATAGATATTGATTTCTCTATAAATTTGATGCCTGGAGAAACTCTTGTATCCTAGACTCCTTATAGGATGAGTATACCAGAGCTGAAAGAATTGCATATGAAACTTGAAGAGATTCTAAAGAAGGGGTATATATGCCCAAGTGTGTCACCTTGGGGTGCCTTAGTATTGTTTGTGAAGAAGAAGGATGGTATGTTGAGGATTTGTATTGACTTCAAGAAGTTGAACAAAGTAACAATAAAGAACAAGTATCCTTTTCCAAGGATAGATGACCTCTTTGACCAGTTGAGGGGTGCACATATATTTTCAAATATTGATCTCATATCTGGATATCACAAAGTGAGAATTAAAGAAGAATACATGAACAAGAATGCTTTCAGAATGAGGTAGGGACATTATGAGATCACCGTGGTGGAATTTGGATTGTCAAATGCACCAATTGTCTTCATGTGTTTAATGAATGATATTTTCAAAGAATACTTAGATAAGTTTGTCATTATATTTTTGGATGGCATACTTATTTGCTCAAATTATGAAGAAGAACATGAGAAACACTTGAGGACGGTGATGCAAGTATTGAGAGAACATCAGTTGTATGCAAATTTGAGTGAGTTCTCATCCTACCAGAGGCAGATTCATTACTTGGATCATATCATTTCATAGGAAGGGATAGTTGTGGAATCAGAGAAGATAAAAACCATTGGAGGATGTCCAACACCCAAGAATGTCGCAGAGGTGAGATCCTTAATTGGACTTGTAGAGTACTACAAAAGGTTTACTGAAGACTTATAAGATATTGCACACCCAATTACATCCTTGCAAAAGAAAGGTGTGTAATTTGAATCGACTCCAGATTGTGTAAGGAGTTTTCATCACTTGAAGAGTTTGTTGAGAATTGCACCAATTTTGATAATTGTTGATCCTAATCAAGACTTCATTGTGTGCACAGATCCATACAAGGAAGGTCTCAGTGGAGTCCTTAGTCAGAATGGGCATGTGTTGTGCTACAAATCAAGGAAATTAAAGGAGCATGAAAGGAACTATGTTACTCATGGTTTGGAATCGACAACCATAATGCATGCCCTGAATATGTGGAGGCACTACCTCATGGGGAAAAGATTGGAGTTGATAAAAAACCATAATGGTCTGAAATATTTGTTTGGACAATNTGGAGACCTGGTTGTTGGGCATGAGGAAGTACTTCCAACTACATAATTACTCTGCACAGTTAGAAGGGAGAATTGACATCTATCAAATAAAGGGAAAAGCACCAATGTGGTGGGATCATTTCGTACAAGTGAAACACATTGATGCGAAGAAGGTTACTTGGAGGGAGTTTAAAATGTATTTTCAAAGAAATACTTAACCAAGCAATACTATGAAAAGAAAACGAAGGAGTTATTTGAATGCAATCTTGAGAGTATGACAATAGATGAGTATGAATGAAGATTCTTAGAGTTGTTGAAATATGTTGCACTCATCAAGGATGCGCAAGTTAGAATTCATAGGTACTTGAGTGAACTGATATCATTTATCAATGACAAGATAGAATATGATGACCCCGAGACAATGGAGGAAACCATAAGGCGAGCTAAATGTATCTATTATCAGCAAAGGGGAAGACCACATTTCCAAAAGGCTTGGGAAGGCAAGAATAAAAGAAAGATAGAACAAAGGAAAAAGGGTACTAAGCCATCATTTTTCAGAAACACTTATCAAGGAAAGCCAACTCTCAAGGAGCCCGAAATGACTAAGACAATGGGGAAAAGGCCAAGGAAACCACCTATTCAATGTTGGGGTTGTAGGGAGGACCACATGTATAGATATTTCCCTCACATAGGTGAAAAAGTGAGGATTGTTCAAAATTCACAATGAGTTACGATAGTTGAAGACATGGGCATAAAGGTACTAAGGATCTATGCAACCCTGGATAACAAAAAAGTTGAGTTTCATTCACACATGATTGAGGTGGAATGTAAGATTAATGACCAACCCATTTCTATTTTAATTTATTCAGGAACTAGTCATAGTTATCTGGATCCTAAGATGGTGGAAATTTTATAATTTACAAGAAGCAATCTTGGAAAACCTTGGTTGGTGTAGCTAGCTACAAGAGAAAAAAAGAAAATTAATGAGATGGTTAAGGCATGTCCAATGGATATGAATGGGATGAGTGAAAAATCTTATTTGAATGTCATACCTTTGGGCTCGATTGTCTCATTGGTATGGATTGGATGGACTAACATCATTTCATTATAGACTATTACAATAAGGCATTTTCTTGCTTGGTTGAGGAAGGAAATTTAGGAACAGTTCAAGGCATTCAAAGAGTTGTAACTATCATAGAAGTTTCATCCCTACAATTGAATAAAGGCTACAGGAATGGGTGCCAAGTATTTGCAATGCACATGGAGGAGGAACCTAAGGATAAAGTGGCAAATGTTGAAGATTGCGCAGTACTAAAATAATTTGGATATGTCTTTAAAGAAATACTGGGGTTTCCACCAAAAATAGATATTGATTTCTCTATAAATTTGATGCCTGGAGAAACTCTTGTATCCTAGACTCCTTATAGGATGAGTATACCAGAGCTGAAAGAATTGCATATGAAACTTGAAGAGATTCTAAAGAAGGGGTATATATGCCCAAGTGTGTCACCTTGGGGTGCCTTAGTATTGTTTGTGAAGAAGAAGGATGGTATGTTGAGGATTTGTATTGACTTCAAGAAGTTGAACAAAGTAACAATAAAGAACAAGTATCCTTTTCCAAGGATAGATGACCTCTTTGACCAGTTGAGGGGTGCACATATATTTTCAAATATTGATCTCATATCTGGATATCACAAAGTGAGAATTAAAGAAGAATACATGAACAAGAATGCTTTCAGAATGAGGTAGGGACATTATGAGATCACCGTGGTGGAATTTGGATTGTCAAATGCACCAATTGTCTTCATGTGTTTAATGAATGATATTTTCAAAGAATACTTAGATAAGTTTGTCATTATATTTTTGGATGGCATACTTATTTGCTCAAATTATGAAGAAGAACATGAGAAACACTTGAGGACGGTGATGCAAGTATTGAGAGAACATCAGTTGTATGCAAATTTGAGTGAGTTCTCATCCTACCAGAGGCAGATTCATTACTTGGATCATATCATTTCATAGGAAGGGATAGTTGTGGAATCAGAGAAGATAAAAACCATTGGAGGATGTCCAACACCCAAGAATGTCGCAGAGGTGAGATCCTTAATTGGACTTGTAGAGTACTACAAAAGGTTTACTGAAGACTTATAAGATATTGCACACCCAATTACATCCTTGCAAAAGAAAGGTGTGTAATTTGAATCGACTCCAGATTGTGTAAGGAGTTTTCATCACTTGAAGAGTTTGTTGAGAATTGCACCAATTTTGATAATTGTTGATCCTAATCAAGACTTCATTGTGTGCACAGATCCATACAAGGAAGGTCTCAGTGGAGTCCTTAGTCAGAATGGGCATGTGTTGTGCTACAAATCAAGGAAATTAAAGGAGCATGAAAGGAACTATGTTACTCATGGTTTGGAATCGACAACCATAATGCATGCCCTGAATATGTGGAGGCACTACCTCATGGGGAAAAGATTGGAGTTGATAAAAAACCATAATGGTCTGAAATATTTGTTTGGACAATCAAGTTTAAATGCCAAACAAAGCAGATGGATAAAAATCCTCAGTGAGTATGACTTTAATATCAAGCACATCAAAGGAAAGGAGAACACGGTGGTTGACACACTCAGTAGGAGGGTGCATGAGATGCAAGCTACAACCATTAGAATGTACAAATAACATGTGAGTGACATAATTTTAGAGGTTTCCAAATAATATTAGCTCTATGTGAACATAAAGGAAAATTTACAACAAGGTAAATTGCAACAAAAATTTGAAGGTTATGAGCTAAACGAGGATGGAATCCTCATGTATAGGCATAGAGTTTGTAATTTTTAAACCTGTGAAGTAAAGCAATGCATATAGATTCTTAAGAAAAACATAAATTAATCAATGGCCCATACATATAGTCCACAAAGATTTATGTTGGAAACCCTTAATCGAGAGAAAACCAACCTTCCTTGGTGCCGCACCTTTCAACTCTTCATTGTATTAATTTCACCCTTCACGATACAATATATACAATGTTTTAGGTATTCTGTAGCTACTAAAACCCTAATCCATTAATCTTGGATTAATTTAGAAAATCACTAAAAATCAGACGCAATTGTCGAATCTGGCGTGCACACACACACACACACACATGCAAAGAATATAACACATACCCAACATTATCTGACTTGTTTTTTTGTTTGCATATGAGGGTTCACAGGCTCATATAGTCATCAATCCAGGGCAACAATGCCCATTGTTACTCTACACTAGGATAACTTCTCTGTGCTCACAGACTTTGTCAATGAATCTACAAAATTCTTCGAAGTGTCAACCTTTTCCAGCAACACCTTCTTTTATTCAACCATGTCTCTCACAAAGTGACACTAAACATCAATATTCTTTGTCTTTGAAAGATAAGAAATTTTCTTTTCGAGGAATATTTCACTCTGTTTGTCACACTCTAATCTCACTACTTTTTGTACCAACCTAATACCTTAACACAATCTCTGTAACCATAGTGCTTCCTTTCTTACATGAGTGGTTGACATGTATCCAACTTCTGTAGTTG
>JZKD02S0669910.1:262492-273607 GCA_000966675.3 Picea glauca | reverse complement strand
AAATATTTCGAAATCTAAAAACCAATTAGTAACTTTTATTTTCTAGGGCTCTTTTACACCAACATTAGCTAGGCTAGAGCTTTGGAATAAGCAGTGAGACACACTCTCCAAATAACAAAACACACAATAGAATCTTTTGATAGGGAGTGTTTAATTCCATTTGCAACATCTTGTTCTGGGAAGCCCTTCTCACACAAGGGTCAAACCTGAGGTCACATTGAGATTGAAAAAGTTACTCACCTTGCTTTGTTGGTCTCAGTGTAGAGATTGCACACATTATAGGGGTCTCTTGAAGGTATACCCACAATGATGAGTGGAAACCTCTCAAGTTGATTTCGGGCTAGATACCCTGCCTTTGCGCGTGGATCAGACTGTCGACTGTTTCCCCATGCATCATTGTTGTTCTTGGTAGCCTTAGTTTCCTATCTTCTTAGGGTCTTACACAAGGTGACTGTGGAGGGGCAAGTCTTCAAGGTACCTCGAATTGACGTTGGCCAGGCTCACTAGGGCTCCTTGGAGGGTATACCCATGATTATGTGTGGGATCTTGCACCAAGGTGTAAGTCTGTTAAACAAGTCGTCAACGTAACTTTTCAACCCACTTTGTCCTAGCCCCTTCTTGTCTTGACTTCGTGACATTGGATTTCATCACCAATTAGTGACTTTTAAATAAGAAGGTTTTGTTTGCTTGGTATGATTCCTAGATTTTATTAGCGAGTGTTGTTTTTTTTCATAGTTGGCCGTAGATTTTTTCTGTAAAAGTTTTGGTTCAACCAGCATTGACCCTCCACGTCGTTCACGTAGGATGCAAGGACTACCTCCGGAAGATCCAGAAGTCTCTGAACCCTTTCTTCATAACCCACAGAAGGGCTCTCCTCGACAGAGTGAGATCCAGGATAACATACCATCTCAAGCGGAAAGAACCGACTCTCTAGACAATTTTCAATTTTTTCCTGATTCTCTAGATGCTTTTTGCATCCCTCCTGGATACGAGAGAGGTATTATCTGATTGAATTCCTCTGGAGAACTTGTTGTTGACACTTCTAGAATACCAACCAGACTTCTTACCAGCCCGAAAAGTGAGGATCCTTTTTGGACCACTAACATATTTCGAACCCCGGCTACTGTGCGAGACCTTTACGGCTCAGGGGCAGGTGTTGATATACCTTTCGTCTCTGAACTACCTGAGACGTCTGCTACCTATACGATACCACTAGATCACTTTAATAGCAAGACTCACTATCTTTTCGTAGGTTCAGAAACACAGTCTGTTGGTCCTAGCTCGACTATTCCTCTTCTGATGGCCCATTCTACAATGGTCCCACACTCTATGACTATTCCCATTGGGAATCCGGTGGTTACCCAAGATCCCATCGGTACACCCCTTTTGTATAGACCTGTCCCATCTCTCCCTCATGGGTATCATGCTTTAAATACTTCTATCCCCATTCCTACTCAAGTTTTGTCTGGAGCTTCTAGAATTTCTACTCCTCCTGGGTACAATGTTGCTTTTGGTTTCATTCTGACACCTTCCCAGGTCCCCTCCAGAGGGTCTTATCCGCCTTTTAAGGGAGGATTTGGCCCAAGTGGATCCAATCCAATTGGAGTCTCTACTCCATCACTCACTTCTGGTTTTTAGATTCCTGTTGGAGGACAATATAACACTGGGGGGCAAACTCAATTTGGAGGTCACAACCAAATTGGAACACCACTCCCGCTTGGAGGTTCTACCACACCTCATGAACAGAACATTCCAAGATCATTATCCCAGTATTGGAATCTTCTCATCCAGGTAAATGCAAAATCATCTGGGGGGAAACAAACTCAAGTTAGCTCTTTCATACCCCCTAGTTCGAGCCAACCGTATCTCGGTTCTTCCAATCCCATTTGGGGATCGAACGTTCAATATAGTGTCCCTTTCCAAGGGAACATCCCTAATCAGTACAACCCTATGGGCTACATGCCTCCACATTCACGTATGAATCTGTCAGGAGCTTCACCTCACATGCAGACTGCTTACGGTCCTACTGGTATATCAACGGGATTTCCTCCCCAAAGTCACCAGTATCCTCATGTGAATAGACAATTATCCTTTTTATCCACTTTGGATCTTCCTGACTTGTCTAGAATCTTGAATGACCCCATCCTGCATTCTCCCCATTGGCCCGTTATACCAGCCNAAATATTTCGAAATCTAAAAACCAATTAGTAACTTTTATTTTCTAGGGCTCTTTTACACCAACATTAGCTAGGCTAGAGCTTTGGAATAAGCAGTGAGACACACTCTCCAAATAACAAAACACACAATAGAATCTTTTGATAGGGAGTGTTTAATTCCATTTGCAACATCTTGTTCTGGGAAGCCCTTCTCACACAAGGGTCAAACCTGAGGTCACATTGAGATTGAAAAAGTTACTCACCTTGCTTTGTTGGTCTCAGTGTAGAGATTGCACACATTATAGGGGTCTCTTGAAGGTATACCCACAATGATGAGTGGAAACCTCTCAAGTTGATTTCGGGCTAGATACCCTGCCTTTGCGCGTGGATCAGACTGTCGACTGTTTCCCCATGCATCATTGTTGTTCTTGGTAGCCTTAGTTTCCTATCTTCTTAGGGTCTTACACAAGGTGACTGTGGAGGGGCAAGTCTTCAAGGTACCTCGAATTGACGTTGGCCAGGCTCACTAGGGCTCCTTGGAGGGTATACCCATGATTATGTGTGGGATCTTGCACCAAGGTGTAAGTCTGTTAAACAAGTCGTCAACGTAACTTTTCAACCCACTTTGTCCTAGCCCCTTCTTGTCTTGACTTCGTGACATTGGATTTCATCACCAATTAGTGACTTTTAAATAAGAAGGTTTTGTTTGCTTGGTATGATTCCTAGATTTTATTAGCGAGTGTTGTTTTTTTTCATAGTTGGCCGTAGATTTTTTCTGTAAAAGTTTTGGTTCAACCAGCATTGACCCTCCACGTCGTTCACGTAGGATGCAAGGACTACCTCCGGAAGATCCAGAAGTCTCTGAACCCTTTCTTCATAACCCACAGAAGGGCTCTCCTCGACAGAGTGAGATCCAGGATAACATACCATCTCAAGCGGAAAGAACCGACTCTCTAGACAATTTTCAATTTTTTCCTGATTCTCTAGATGCTTTTTGCATCCCTCCTGGATACGAGAGAGGTATTATCTGATTGAATTCCTCTGGAGAACTTGTTGTTGACACTTCTAGAATACCAACCAGACTTCTTACCAGCCCGAAAAGTGAGGATCCTTTTTGGACCACTAACATATTTCGAACCCCGGCTACTGTGCGAGACCTTTACGGCTCAGGGGCAGGTGTTGATATACCTTTCGTCTCTGAACTACCTGAGACGTCTGCTACCTATACGATACCACTAGATCACTTTAATAGCACGACTCGTTATCTTTTTGTAGGTTCAGAAACACAGTCTGTTGGTCCTAGCTCGACTATTCCTCTTCTGATGGCCCATTCTACAATGGTCCCACACTCTATGACTATTCCCATTGGGAATCCGGTGGTTACACAAGATCCCATCGGTACACCCCTTTTGTATAGACCTGTCCCAACTCTCCCTCATGGGTATCATGCTTTAAATACTTCTTTCCCAATTCCTACTCAAGTTTTTTCTGGAGTTTCTAGAATTTTTACTCCTCCTGGGTACAATGTTGCTTTTGGTTTCATTCTGACACCTTCCCAGGTCCCCTCCAGAGGGTCTTATCTGCCTTTTAAGGGAGGATTTGGCCCAAGTGGCTCCAATCCAATTGGAGGCTCTACTCCATCACTCACTTCTGGTTTTTAGATTCCTGTTGGAAGACAATATGACACTGGGGGGCAAACTCAATTTGGAGGTCACAACCAAATTGGAACACCACTCCCGCTTGGAGGTTCTACCACACCTCATGGACAGAACATTCCAAGATCATTATCCCAATATTTGAATCTTCTCATCCAGGTAAATGCAAAATCATCTGGGGGGAAACAAACTCAAGTTAGCTCTTTCATACCCCCTAGTTCGAGCCAACTGTATCTCGGTTCTTCCAATCCCATTTGGGGATCGAACGTTCAATCTAGTGTCCCTTTCCAAGGGAACATCCCTAATCAGTACAACCCTATGGGCTACATGCCTCCACATTCACGTCTGAATCTGTCAGGAGCTTCACCTCACATGCAGATTGCTTACGGTCCTACTGGTATATCAACGGGATTTCCTCCCCAAAGTCACCAATATCCTCATGTGAATAGACAATTATCCTTTTTATCCACTTTGGATCTTCCTGACTTGTCTAGAATCTTGATTGACCCCATCCTGCATTCTCCCCATTGGCCCGTTATACCAGCCAAGCTACCATCCGACATTCCAAAATTTGATGGTAAATTGGGAGAAGATCCAAACAACCATGTCATGATTTTTCACCATTGGTGTCCGTCCAACTCTTTGATGGATGATTCCATTCAGTTACGACTCTTCCAACAAACTATTATGGGTTCGGATACAAAGTGGTATATAGAATTACCACAACATTTCTTCACCGACTTTAATACCCTAGCCATGGATTTCCTCACACACTACTAGTTGCCAATCCATTATGAAACGGGAACCAAGATTTTGAGTTCCTTCAAGCAAAATAAGGCCACTCACATCTCCGATCACATTCATGAGTGGGGATGAAGATGACGTTAAATCAAACTCGATCTTCCCGATCAATTTTTGGCATAATGGTTCACGAAATCGTTTGTGAATAAAATCTCTCGTGACATTTCCATGGGTGGAGTTGTCACAAAATAATAGGCGATCACGCACTCAGTACCTCGATCTTGTTTATTCACAAATGGGTACTCTTTATGATTTTCTCCCTGACGCACCTTGTCCTTCTACCACCACTACCTCAACTACCCCTATTGATTCTCATGTGGCTAATGGTGTGATTGGCACCTTCCATGCTCAACCTCAATCTGCACAAGCCTCTCCCACCAATCCCAAGTCTACTACTTCTAATGTTAAAAATGCTCCGACTCCAACTCCTTCCACCGACAAAACCTCTGAGGTGAACTCCGTTCAATCTACCCCTGCTGGAAAAAATAAATCTAAAAAATGGAAGGGTAAGAACAAGGAGGATAAAAATAACCCGCAATCTAAGAAACCCAAAATGCAACCTGCTAATGATAAGGATAAGTGCAAACCCCGATACCCTTGCCTTATCTGTGGTGATGATCACTACATGAAAGATTGTCCAAGACGAGTCGAGGTTACTAAGTTCCTTCAAGGGACCGCGACACCTCCCACACCTACCATTTTGTCCCAACCTTTCCCTTCTCAACAACAGGCCCAGTTGGTAATTCACGACCAACCCTCTCCCTTCACTACTTCCTATGTACTTATGTGTACTGGTGATACGAAAAATAATGGCGTACACTTACCACTCGGGCCAAAGATTACTCTTCCTCAAAGGAGAAAGTTGACGATATACAACCTTCGTTGGTTCAACAGTCTCCCTCGACTTCGCCTCCCAACGATCCTCTTCATCTCAAATGACCAAGTCTCGATACAGTTCTTCGCCCTCCCCCAAAGGGTGTTGTTCGAAATTTTGCCTTCAATCTTCATGCATGTGCTGCTCAGAACTACAATATTGTACAGGATTTGGCGCAAGCACCCTCCACGATGTCGTCTCTCGAAGTCCTTCAAAGTTGTCCCACTCAACGAAAGGAACTGTTAAAGTCTATTGGTGGAATTGACCCTATGGATACGAATTTGATAATTTTTGACTTGGAAGATCACATTCCAAGGTTACCCCCTCAACTCACATTTTAGATACAAGTTGTTGTCGCAGACAATTGTAGAACAGTTATTGATGAGGGTGCCTCGATGTGCATAAGGTATGTTTCATGTTAGAAAGCCATTGGCTCTCCTCCCTTAACTGAATCACACAACACTCTCAAAGCCTTCAATGGCTCTAGTTTTAAACCCTACGGTGTACTCCCCTCATTGCCTATTACGTTAGAAGGAAAATTGGTCAATGTCGAAGTTGATGTCCTTGACGCACCTCTTGATTACAACCTCTTACTTGGTCATAGTTGGGTTGGTTCCATGTGTGCAGTTGTGTCCACTCTTTTCCGTGTCGTACATTTTCCACACCAGGGAAAAGTTGTTACAATAGACCAACTAGCCTTTTTTAACTCTGATACTCATACTAGAAACGTACCCTTCATTTCAAAGACACCCCTTGGCTGGTATGAGAATGTCGGTGTGGGTCTACTCAAAGATTTGACTTTGATGAGTACATTCCCGATCCCACCACTCAATGTTCCACCTCCTTTGGTTGCCTCGATCAACATGATTTCCACCTCCGTTCGCAAAACCCCCGCATCTTTTGACCCATGGATAATACCCAAACCTGGTGATTATCTTCACTATGGCGACCAGATGCCTTTAAGTCCAGTTGAATACGCTTATCACACCATTCAATCGGTCAACCCTTCTACTCCCTCTCTTGGTGATTCATCTCTAGATCCGTTCCACGTTATTTTTCCTACGGACGAGATGATCATGTTGGGTATGTCCATGGAAGACACCCCATGGGATGATGGGCATCATCGTTCCATCATCTTCCTGGAGCAGCACACCTTAGAGAGTTACCAATGGATCTCGACTCCGTCGATGGTTGTTGTCATTTATTTTGTTCCTGAGTCCACACACGATGTGTTATATGAAGGGAACTTGAGTAACATTTCACCCACCATCCCCCTCGACATATCTATTAAACCTGGAGTTGTCAAAAATGTTCACATTAGAGCTTCATGTTCCACTGATGAGGTTGTCACATATAAATCCCTTTTTCAGGAGTTTCATGACATCTTTGCATGGAGATATGAAGAGATGTCGGGTATTGACCTTGATATTGTTATACACGAAATTAAGACCTACCTAGGCACTCAACCCGTCTAATAGAGACTTCACCCAGTCCATCCTCGTAAGGCAACTGATATCAAGATTGAGTTAGAAAAACTTCTTAAAGTTGGCTTTATTTATCCCATGGATTTAACTAATTGGGTATCCAATCTAGTTCCGGTTAACAAGAAACAAGGTACGATCCATGTCTGCATTGATTATAGGGATATCAACAAAGCTTTTCCTAAGGACAACTTTCCCACCCACTTCGTTGACCAGATCGTCGACGATTGTGACGGAAGTGAAATCTTCTCTTTGATGGACAGTTTCTTCGAATATAATCAAATCAACATCTTACCTGCGGATCAACACAAAATTGATTTCATTTGTCCTTGGGGCACCTTTGCCTACCGAAAAATACCCTTCGGTTTAAAGAACGTCGGTGTGACTTTTCAACGTGCCATGTCTTACGCTTTTCATGATATCAAGCACATTGTACAGCCATATCTAGATGACCTACCGACACATTCCATGCATCGTAGTGACCATCTAGCACACCTCCGAGCCATTTTCCTTCGTTGTCGGTTCTATCGTATACGCTTAAACCCACACAAATGTGTCTTCTATGTGGAGTTCGGCCGACTCCTGGGCTTTATTGTGTCACTTTAAGGGATCAGGGTAGATCTTTTAAAGGTCGAGGCGATTCTCAATCTCCCTCATCCTTCCTCACTCCGCTAGCTGCAAAGTTTGCAAGGGAAGGCAAACTTTTTACGTCGTTTTATCCCAAACTACGTTGATTTAACGCTCGGATTTACTCGAATACTGAAGAAAGGTTCTAATTTCATATGGGATACCACTACCAACAAAGCCTTCGAAGCTTTGAAATTGATTTTAACCTGTACTCCACTAATTTTCCCGCCCGATTATAGTCGAGATTATTTCCTTTATCTCCCTGCTTCAGACTCTACCATTGCCATGGTTCTAGTCCAAGAAGATGATTTACATGACAAACATGTCATTTATTATTTGAGTCGAAGTCTCACGACTATCGAAGCCAAATACTTATATGTTGAAAAAATGGCCTTGGCAGTTGTTCAAGCTGTCCAACGTTTCCGTCACTATATCCTTTTATGCAAGACCACTGTAATTTCCGATTGCAACCCCATGCAACACATTCTTACACGCTAATTTCTAGGAGGAAAATACTCCAAATGGATAGTAATTATCTAGGAGTTTGACTTAGATTTTGAATGTGCTAAGTATAATAAATCCTTGGTGTTTGTTGAACTGATATGTGACCTTCCCCACACTGAGATAGAAAATGTAGCAGAGGATTCTTTACCTGACGAATCCCTTTTTCTGATCAGTTCCAATGACCTTTGGTATGGGGATATCATTATTTATCTCCAGACTCAGGCTTTCTGGCCTGATTTGTCTAGTGTTGACCATCATCGTATACGTTACCAATCCCGTCAGTACATTATCCTTGGTGACACTCTTTATTGTTGTGGGGTTGACTCCATTTTTTGATGTTGTCTCACCTATGATGAGGCTGAGAAAGCCTTGAATGACTTCCATTATGGAGCATGTGGTGGTCACATGTCTGGGTATTCTACTGCCCAAAAGATCTTACGTGCATGGTATTTTTGGCCTTCTTCATTTAAAGACTGTATTATTGCCATCCAAAACTTCCATGTTTGTTAAACATACAACAACAAGATATGATCTCATCCTGCTCCTTTACACCCTATAGTTTCCATTGTACCTTTCACAAAATGGGGCATTGATTTCATGACATGTAACCCTCACTCGGTCGGGGGGCATGGATACATCATTGTAGCCGTGGATTATTTCATGAAATGGGCCGAGGCGATGCCTACATTTGATAATACCGGAAAAACTGCAGCCCTGTTCATATTCAATCATATCATCACACGATTCGAAATCCTGCAAGCTATCGTCACCAATCACGGTAGCCATATTTGAAATTTCATGATGTCCGATCTTACCAAAAAGTTGGGTCTTCGACATGAAAACTCAACCCCCTACTATCCACAGGCCAATGGCCAAGTTGAAGCGATAAACAAGGTTCTTATCACTATGCTTCGACGGATAATAGGAATTCACAAGACAAGTTGGCACACGATGTTGTTTTCAACATTATGGGCATATTGGACATCTGTAAAGTCCTCCACGGGATTTATGCCTTTTCAGTTGGTGTATGGTATCGAATTTGTTCTACCGATTGAATGTGAGATACTGTCATTGAAGCTAGCCATTGAACTTCTTCCCAACACCTTTATCGAGGAAGAACGTCTATTGTATCTTATGCGATTAGACGGAACCCGTCGTGATGCCACCCTGGTTATTGAAACCCAGAAGAAATGCATAAAATCCCAATACAACAAGCATGTCAAGCCACGTGTTTTCTATGAGGGTGATCTAGTTCTCCTCTATGAACAGGATCATGATTTACTAGGGGCCAAAAAATTCGAGGCTATGTGGCACGACACTTATATCGTCAAATGAGTGTTGGAGAAGGGAGCTTACGAGTTAGTAGATTATGATGGCATTCCTTTGAGTGAACCCAGAAATGGGATTTACTTGAAGAAGTACTATGCTTAGACTATCTTTGCATGAGTTATTGTATTCTTACCGTATCATACTTTTGTGTGCTTTTTGTTATTTAGTTTCGACCCCCAACTGCTTACCTTGCGTTGTGCTTGGTTTCCAGATGTCGACATCTTCACTACCCTATATTGGCTTCGCCTATGGTGCTAGTCGTAGTACTCAGAACCTAGATTCTGCTTCTTGGGCAATCTACGCACCCACGAACAAACTTATCAGTCTGCAAGGTGTTTCCCTCGGCCGTGCAACCAATAATATTGCAGAATATAGCGCAGTCATCGAATTGTTGACCGATGTTATTTCACTTGGGATTCGATAACTTGTTGTACAACTTGATTCATAGTTAGTAGTGCTACAGTTAAGTAACATCTATACTATCCAAATTCCTACTTTGTTATGGGTATATTTACGAATTCGCCTCTTGGAACATTACTTTGATTATATTGAGTATCAACACATTCCTATATGTCTAAATACGTTAACCGATGCATTAGCCAATTATGTGTTAGATAGACATTTGAGACATTTATAAATCCAATCACACATCACATGTTGTATATAAAGCAAAGTAAGTTGGTAGAAGCCTCATGTGTGTGTGTGTGTGTGTGTGTGTGTGTGTGTATAACGATAAAAATGGTTTTTACAAAAAAAAGTGTTTTCTGTCCAAAGATCAAAATATCAAAATATGAAGCCCATGGATTCTACAAAATAACATCATGGATGCTTCTCACGGTAGCATACTATTGCTCGTGCTACCCTACGGAGTAGTCAGATGAGTGAACCAGACACGCCTACGGTGTGGCCCTGATAACGCCTCGAAATCTTGTTGATCGAGATGTCCAGGATGTCTGCTGTCAAACCCTCTAGATTCTGCTTGACTGCCTCATAGTCGTTAGCATCCCATACTGCTACTACAACTGCTTCCCCTTGTGTCTGAATGGGGGATGTACCCAGAGGTCAGTGTGGCCCTACATCTACATGGTCAATTTTTTTTATTAGTCATTGGATAGAGAGCATAAAAAATATCTTACATTCTAAAAAATTCACAAAAACATCATAAAAACAAAATGTTTTTCTTACCTAGGTCCCCCCACTGAAAACCCTCAGGTAGAACCAAATTGGGGTCTCCTCAAAATTCCAAGCCGACATAGACATAATCATCTATCATAAATATTTTAGGCCTCAACCAATCAAAGAATGCATCGTTGTATTTGACAATGGGGCCCGCTACATGTTGAGCCATGAGATCACACCACCTTTTCATCCTGGGATCCCGTGGCGCTAGTATACCCCAATCTACCCATAGGCGTAAATGAGGGAATCTTTCTAAAAAGAAAGACACCAAAATAGATCCATACCTGAATTGCTTTAGGTCCCCATTCTTGCTTTTGGTTAACTGGGTCTTCATACTACGAAGAAGATCATCGCACCAGTTGAACACACGAGGTTCCGTGCATTCCACGACATACTGAAAATAACTTTGGAGGTCCATATGTGGAGATGCACTTCCCGCCATCCATGCAATGGTAAATAGAATGGTCCAGAGATTTAAATCCCGAACACCTCTGATGGCTACCTTACCT
>JZKD02S0669910.1:222131-240411 GCA_000966675.3 Picea glauca | reverse complement strand
CAGTTGGTGGATTTACTCTAGCTAAAAGATAAGTATCATTGTTGTGCTTAATTATGTATTTTATGCATGTTTTGTGATGCTTGAATGTTATAGTGTATTTTGTTGCATGTGGATTTACTATTAATCTTGTTTGAATCTGAACTGGTAGCAGTAATTCTGTGTTATCGTGATTAAGTGTTTTAAATTCATTAAAATGCATATATATCATATAAGTGTATATTTCGCATGGTAGCATTACCCGGTCTCTGAAGGGTCGGGGATGTTACAACAAATTTTGTAAGAATGTAAGAATGGACTACCTATTTTTAGTTGTTCTAGCTTGTCGATTAACGCTATGTTCCCAGGTAATTCTTCTACCAAAGTGTTTAGTAAAATTAAAATATCTCAAAGGCATAAAATTAAAATATCTCAAATGCCTTTGAGATGGGATTCCCAATGGAAAGTGTACCAATTTAGTGCATCCTTTGAAGTCGATATACTGGAGTGTGGAAATTTCTCACAAAATATGAGTTGGGATCAATAGATTTATGCACTCTCTAAATGCTAGACACTCAAGATGCAATAACTTAGAGAAGGACGCGGAAAATTTGGTTAAATTAATGAAACCAGATACATCTAAATATCTTAAGTCTTTTAGATCCGAAAAATCAATTGGAAGCAATTGCAATGGGAATTGCCTTGTCCTAGGCTTTATAACATGCACAAAATATAATAATTTAATATTTAGGTAGGAATAGCCATGCTATGACTTCTCCCATTTGTTTATTTTCAAAATTAGATACCTTTCGTGTATAGTGAGTCAATATATATAATAAACAATAATATATATATAACATGATTATATTTTATAATATATTAAATAATATACAACATTTATTTTTGAATGATTTTATTTATGAGTATAATGGGATGTAATTTTATGTAGTTATAAAGGCATCAAACAAGTAGTTTATTTTTTAGTTGGTGATTGTGTCAATATCTTGACCCTATTAAAATTATTTGGCCTTAATCACCATCGTGTTATGATACACAATCTCCCTCCAATTCCCCCATGCCTAAGAGGTCGAGTAAGAGATGAAAATTCTAAAACGTGTTGTCAAATCACCAAGTAAGGTTAAAAGGTAGAATGTAAAAATCTAATATGATGTAGATGAAAGGTTGTGTCATGCATGCAAGCATGCGAATAAAAGATTTATCAATGAATAAATTATTTCTGATGAAGTATTTATTGCCATTTGTAT
Organism: Picea glauca; assembly: GCA_000966675.3. Lineage (NCBI taxonomy): Eukaryota > Viridiplantae > Streptophyta > Pinopsida > Pinales > Pinaceae > Picea > Picea glauca. Next base: position 239,170 of record JZKD02S0669910.1, on the reverse strand, counting down.
GTGTGTGTTTTTTTAATAATATAAATTTATTGTTATTGACTAAATTCATTGAAACTCTTTTTCCCAGTTAGTTGCTATGTTTGATAAGCTCAATGATGATACAAAGAAAAAAATTCATGAAAAATGAATTGTTGGGATCAAAGTCTACCTCATAGACATATGGACACAACTAAATGCATAAATATTACTTTACAACAAAAAGAAAGAACAAATGCTTCTAACAATGTAGGGGAAGAAGAGTTAGATGGGCATACCCATATATTAAACTTTGGGGAGACTAGTAATAACAATGAGTACACAGTTGAGTTCATTGTTTTTTATCATGCATCAATTTTCAAGACATTTTAACATTAGATGGTATTTATTTTTATTATCAATTGCATATTGATTTCCCATTGTTATTGATATGCCTAGCCTAATCAACAAATTTCCCCAACGAGATCTCTACATAGTTTGGTTGCTAAATATGCATCCACTAACTTAGATATCCAACAAGCATCAAGTTGCCAACCATGACCACACTCACCTAGATTTCAAGGGGTTTTGAGGGAAGTAAGTTTTGTTTCCATGCAACCTATTTCACAAAAATAGTAACATATAAATTATTATATTCTACTAGGATGACAAGGTGAAAAATGGATATTCTATTTTTTGGGGATTTTCTTTTGCGATTTAATATTGATTATATAGATTTTAATTTTTTTTACTCTATACATTATTTCTTATTTATGGTGTAGGTGTTGTTTTTGGAACCATTACAATCATTGCAAACCCAAGAAGATGGTCAAAATCTTGAGAAAAACTTAATTTTTATTTCAGAAAGAAACCAAAATTACATTTTGTAGATACAAGGGAGCCTTGTATTGGAAAACTATTCAGTCAGAGCAAGTAAAAAAAATACAGCATCATAATAATATAAAACAAACATTAGAGCATGGGAAATCAAAGAAAACCTTGTAGAGAAAATAGAGGGACCGAAAGATCCCCATCACAAAACCACAAATGCAATCCCAATAAGCAAATCCAAAACCTTGTTGAGAGAAGGCAACAAACGAAACCATCAAAGAAGCCCCAGAAGTCAGACGGATCAGGTCATAGCGATATACATCCTCACAGAGATAAGTGAGCAACAAAACCCCAAAATCCAGCACTAAAAAACTAAACACGGCACCAAATCCTTGGCAACACAAAGATGAGGCTCTGAGTATACATCAAACCATGACGGAACTGACACCGGAAAGGAGATAAACAATAGGAGGATTCAAAGGTTGTAGAGGAGAGATTCCTCCCCAAAGGAAAAACATTAGCAGCCATAACAATGATGGCCCGAACAACCTATACACTTACAAGAGAAAAACTGAGACAAAAGGAGAGGGAACGAGACACTAGGGATTGCCCCGACGACTCCCCCTAAACCCCACCGCCAACATAAACTTAAACAGAGTTATGAGCAACCAACCGATCATCCAAGAAAAGAGTCACACTTGAACGTAGCCGACAAAGAAGAAGAATAGGAAATGAATCCCGGGAAGAAGAGAAAGTCCATGCGTGGTCGAGCCACACCACCAAGGGATTGACATCAAGAAAGTCATCTCCCATCCACTACAAAAAGGAACCAGCAAAATATTGGGCTAAAAGATGGCGACGACTATGGTTTCCCCTAGCTACAAAACCCCACAACTATAGATCCACCTGATATAAAATGAAGCTCTTCCCTTGACATGCCCAACTACAGACAAAAACGACACCAAGAGGCCCTTTGACGAGCTGCATAATGGCGACAACCTCGGGGTCCATACAAAACTTTCCCTTGTCATCGCAGAAGACTAGCCTCAGGGGCTTCGGCCCCCTGCCCCGAGCCTCCACTCATTACCATCCATGATACCCTTTTGTTACAATAACTACGATGTTAGTATATACAGAGAATGTTAGTGTCAAAAATATAGTTTCACCAAATTAAGTATTCCAAATAACATTACAGATATAAGCAAATCAATCAACATGCTTACCAGAGAAAACTCCTAGTCCTGGATAATTGTGCATGGTGCATGCATATATGAATACAATGTAAAAAACCTCTCCATTGGGACAAATCTTGATACATCATATACATGTATCCCTTCCCATAATTGCTTAAATTCATCAATCAGTGGTTGGAGGTAGATATCCATTATCTTCACTTTTCCTCTACCTAGGACTATAAGAGCCATCATAAGATGTTCATTCTTCATGGAACCATGGGGGGGTATTGTTATTTATCACTACCACTAGACAAACAAAATAGTTGGTGTTTTGGAGGGAATACGGTTTAACTCCATCCATGGCTATGCTCAATCGTAGGCTTCATACTTCATTCTTGAATTTATCGGACCATGTATCTTCAATATGCTTCATGGCTATTGAATATGTTGGGATTTCCATAATTCCCGACTCACTTATATGTGAGGCATGCCACCCCTACAACACAGATAATTGTTTGCAAGGAAATAACCTTTGGAATTATAGGCATGTGCCTCAATATATATCTTATGAGGATGACCATGTGTCTTACCCTTGTTTTTTATTTATGGTACCTGTCATGCCCACATTCTGGACATATCTCTTTGTCCTCATATTCATTTTTGTATAGAATACAATCATTTAGACGTGTGTGGGGTATGATATGTACTCAACACCCAACATTTTAAGCATTTTTTTTACCCCTACAAAGCTATTGGGAAAAACATTATCAATTTGAAGTACCTTATCTTTGAGTAACCTGCAATTAGTGGGAAATATAAATGTGCATTGTCATTAAGCATGAATAAAATCAACCATTTTATTCCTTCATTGTGTGATAAGATTCCTTGAACAATTAGGGGAATTAATAGTTAGTTACCTCAAAAGTGTCGAGAAACATACGTCTGACATACCATACATTTCTTTCAAGTTGTACAATAACATTATTTTCCCTATTTGGGTAGACCTTGACTTGGTCGACCAAAGAGAGGGGTGGCGGAAGCATATTTCAAGCTTTCGAAGAAGGTATCTACAACGTCAATGTCATCCCCTAGTTCATTTCGTTGGAATGCATGTAGCAACATTCCCTCCATGGCTTGGGTATCTTGTAAGAAATCATCCATACCAATCTCTATATCATTGCCTTCCCCCCCCAACATGTGAATAATTAGTGTTACTGTCGAGGTTTTGAATTCGTGACTCGGGAAGTAGTGGGAATTGAATAGGTGGTTGATTCAACCATTCTCGATATGCTTCCTCTCCAAGCTCTGCCTGTTTAGAAACAAGCTCATAACTTGACGTCATAGTGGGGTGCAATGGTAGATGGTAGACTGGTCGCTCATTGTCAGAGTCCTGATTGTAAAAATATTGAATATTACATCAATAATATTAGTAACACATTGCATTTAATATGTTCAAACCTTATACCAAACGTTTATTAGAAGCATGGATTTTTTTTCCTAATAATAAGCATGCAACCAACCACTTTATAAAACAAATGTTGAATTAAACAATATTTTTCTTACTCCCCAAGGGGTGTCTACATAAAAGAGATCCAATTTACATTGTAATACTATTAACCCGGGCCAGTTTCTAGAAGATGGCATGTCATGATTGGTAGGGTAAAGTAACTATCAATTTTCATCAAACATCTTCTTGTAGTATCTTTCCCCTGATAAGAGCTTGCAAAATTTTGGGAGTAGTAGAAGATCTTGTGCATCTGAAATTGATCTCGATTATTGATCTTGCAAAATTCAATGAACAATTATTCAATTTCACCTCATACATAACATAAATTCAATGAGATAAATGAATTATAAATAAAATCTAGACTTACAACAATCGACAGGAGAGAACTTGAAGGATTTGCAATGATATGGAATCTGAAGAACTGACCATTTGATATTATAATTCATTTTTTCCTGCATTTGAGCCAAAACCATCTTGGGAAGCAAAGAACAATATAACTTCAAACATAATTTCGAATGACTTTTAAAAGTTAATGATGCGCCTAATTATATTATGATGCCCCAATGTGTATCCATACAACAACCGCGACCGAAGAGTGGCCCCTGTTATAGCCTTCGCAAAGAAAAACCTATGAAAATTATAAATGCAAAGGTTCGCATTTGCATTTTTTTAATTAAATTGTTTATCGGTGCATTATTACTTACAAACTACATCGGTGCTAGCGTATCGACTAACAAAGTTACAAAACAATAATGTGTTCATTTATATGCGGTTGTTTACATTTGAATTTTGTTTGTCGATGCATTTTTCATATAAACCACATTGGTGCATTTATTAATGTATAGTGTGTAGAAATTTCAATACAAATTATGTATTGCCTGGATTCTCCTGATCTAACAATTATATGCCACTATTAAATACAAAATCGCTTCTACAAATATTCTTGTGGAATTTAAAACACGATCGCCAATTGCAATATCAAGAAGAAAGATCAAGCACACATAACACAGATGTTTTTACTGGGAAAGAATAAAGCTAAAAACCCCACTATCATATATTATGTTTATATCATGGATCATGAAACAATCTAATACAAAACTCTAATCCAAGAGCTCTCAGTACAATAACAATCGTCTCACACTGTCATACAAAAATTGAAGAATGCATGTGCCAATTTACTGCCTCTAGACAACCTGCCTCTTCTGTGCAATCCCTGCTAATGGAAAACCTGCAAATGAATTTGAATTCCTCTTGCCTAGGCTGGGAATTCTTAATGGGCACATCCACTGTGTGTGTGATTTCATGAGTGCACTCACACAAATCACAACTGATATTCAACCTGTCCCTTTCACCTATTATATCAACTGGGTCTCCACTGGCTCTAACATGCATGTAGTTAACAGTGGTAAATCTTCAGTTGCATGTGAGATCACTGATTGTGAATTAATTAATAATTAATTCACTGATATCTCACTAGTGTAATTTTAGTTACAACTAGTACAACTAAGCTTAACTCACTTAACTGAGTTAAACTACTTCACAACTCACATAACTACACATCCAACTCTGTTACAACTTCGACTCACTCAGTTATAACTAATTCGACTTGGATGTCCCACCAGTCAACCTTTGAACTCAAATTTCCTATAGCTAACTAATTTTCCAATTCAGTTAACTATTTCAAGTAATTATGAGATAATATATTAATATTTATTGTCCAATTTATTTAAGGGAAAAATAAATTAGAAACACGTTTCTTGTTGACTTTTCAACACTCCCTCTCAACAAGAAAGGGATTATCCTTCACCCCAATCATGTCTCTATGGTATTTTAATTTTCTCCTGGTGAGCGCTTCCGTCAGAATGTCTACATCTTGATCTTCCATAGGAATGTACTGAAGCAACATGATCTTCCGTTGCACACAATCTCTGAGATGATGATACTGGATATCTATATGCTTAGATCTATCATGAAACACAGGATTAATCAATAGTTTAATGCAACTCTAATTATCACAATGAATCATTTTCGGATCTAAATGAGAACCAAACAAACCAACCAATATCTTTCTCATCCAGATAGCCTCACATGCAACTTGACTCACTGCCATGTATTCTGCTTCTGTTGAACTGAGTGCCACGGATATCTGTTTTCTGTTGTACCATGAAACAACTATAGATCTGATACTAAAGATCCCCCCTAATGTGATCTTTCTATCTGTTGGGCTGCCCACCCAATCTACATCTATGAAGCCATGCAACTTCACCTCATCCGTCTATATGTACCATAAGCCATACTCAGATGTGCCCCTCGGGTATCTCAAAACATGCTTTCCCACCTTCCAAAAGAGCTTGGTAGGCTTAACCATCGCTTGACTTAGCTGGTTAACCGCATAGCAAATGTCTAGTCTCATGTTCACTAAATACATTAGCGAACCCACTAACTATCGATAGACAGTGGCATCCACCACCTCTCTAGAAGTAGCATCCTCTTTCCTCTAGTTTTCTGGAAGAGGAGTATCCATGGGTTTGCAGCCCTCCATGTGAAACTTTCTTAGTATCTCCATTGCACACTTGCCTTGAGACACAAAAAGTTCACCATATCGTTGCCATATTTCCAATCCAAGGAAATAATGAAGGAGGCCCAAATCCTTCAGCTCGAACTCCTTTGCAAGGTCCTCCTTGCATGAGTGTATCAGTTGCTCATCACTAGTCAGTATTAAATCATCAACATAAAGAACAATGATTAAAATCTTACCCTCCACCACAATTTGGTATAGGTTTAAATTCGCTTCACTTTTGGTGAAGCCCATTCCGGTGAAATAGTTGTCTATTTGAGTGTACCAAGCATGGGGTTCTTTCTTCAGCCCATACAACTCTCTCTTGAGTCTGCACACATGCAACTCCCTGTCAAAGGTCTCAAAACCTTCTAGATTCTCAATATACACTTCTTTTTCAATGATCCCATTGAGAAACACAGTTTTTACATCCATCTGATGAATGCGTGAGCCCATCTGTGTTGGGAGTGCAAGGATAGATATTATGGAAGAGTACCTTGCAACAGGTGAAAAGGTCTCATCATAATCTATCCCCTCGATCTATGAGAAGCCTTGGGCCACAAACCTGGCCTTTTATTTCTCCACACTCCCATCAACAGCTTGCTTTACATTGTAGATCCATCTCAAACTACAACTGATTTGTCGACCGGTCTTGGGACAATTTCCCATGCACTGTTTTTGGAAATGGAGTCATACTCCTCCACCATATCATTAACCCAAATGGGATCCTGCACTGCTTCCTAAAAGGAAGATGGTTCAGTCACAATACATTTTCTCATGAGATCCATGTATCCAGTAAATCGATCAGGAGACTGTCTCTGTCTGCGCTGTGAAGTAGGGGCTCCTACATTCTGTGCAGCATCTAGTCTCAATCTATCAGCTTATGTGGTGCACTTTCTTCCATTTCTTATGAATGGCTCTACATGAGTGGTTTCCTCAACCCCATGAACCTCCTCATGTGGTTGATCCACATCTTGAGACTCATCTTTGGGAACCAACAATTCCTCCTCTGCATGCAAGTCTATCTCCCTCCCAAGCGACAATCACATGGATTTCCCCTCATCGAATTTTATATCCCATCGCATAACAATCATCTTACTATTAGGAAAATACACACGATAATTATGGGGTGTTTCTGTGTACCCCAAAAATATCCCAACTTCAGCAGTCGGCTCCAACTTCTTCCTGACGTTCTTGGTCACATGCACATAAACAGATGAGCCAAAAATCTTAAAATGAGAAACACCAGGTTTCTTACCAGTGAAATCTTCTTCAGGTGTACTCATGCCAAGTACTCTATGAGGACAATGGTTTTTCACATAAACCGCAGTATTGCATGCTTCCACCCACAAATGCATTGGTAGGCCCTGATCATGCAACATCACTCATGTTGCACCCATGATCATTTTGTTCTTCCAATCCGCGACCCCATTTTTTTGTGGGTTTTGAGGCACTATGAGTTCTCCTCGAATTCCTTCTTTGCTACAGAAGTCTTTGAATTCATTAGAGATGTATTCTCCACCATTATCACCCCTTAGAGCCTTCACTTGCTTCCCCGACTCTTTCTCCACCAATGCTTTAAACTCACGGAACTTTGAGAATGTTTGATCCTTCTTCTGCATGAAGAAGATCCAGCATTTATGAGAAAAGTCGTCAACAAAAATAACATAATACTTATGTTTTGTTGTTGAAGCAACTGAGAATGGTCCAMACACGTCTATGTGAACTCTCTCTAGAATCACCGAAGCAYGATTCTCCTTTTCATGAAAGGTGGACTTTACATAATTTCCCATGGTGCAACCCTTGCACTACTCTAACTGAGCAAGTGTTCCCATTGGAAKTCCACTAGATATTTGYTGCATGATTTTCAAGGCTCCATGATGAAKATGGCCCAATCRTCTATGCCATAATTCGCCMTCATCCCRGCTCACCACTTTTTCTACCTTGCACATCATGGTAGCRCAACCATCTACCTCCAGCTTGTAGATATTGTTAACTCAAATCCCTATCTTCTTGACTTGACCCRTTGTTTTATGTCACAGCAAAAATTTTCCATCGCTGAAAACAACGTCATAGCCTCTGTCCTCCAGCATTGCGATTGAGACCGGGTTTTTCTTCAGACCTAGAACATGCATAACATMTTTCAATTGAAATGGTTTACCTAACTCCCTCTGAAAGGTAATGGWACCAATKCCAGTCGCACTATATCRTCCATCGTAGCCCATCTCAATATCCATTTTGAGATCTTTCTCCTCCAAGTCACTAAAAAAGTCCTTATCTCCTGTCATGTGGAAGGAAGCGCCACTATCCAAATACCACACCGATCCCAATGCACTTAAATCCATGCATGCGATCAAAGAGAATTCAAGGTTAAATTGTGAGCCAAGGGCCTCACAAGATGCATCTCCAACAACCTTCTTGTTCTTCTTCTTTTGCAGACAGTTATTTGCAAGATGCCCATGTTCGTGACAGTGAAAAAACTTCACTTTGGACAATTCCAGCTTCTTGACTTTAGACTTGGATTTTGAATGGGATTTCTTCCCCTTCCCTCTCCTTGCCTTGGAAGCCAAAGTACAATCCTCTTCATCATCATGCTTTGATGAAGATCCATCTCTGGTGTTCCGCTTGAACTCCTCCTGCACTAGATCCAACCATAGTCGTTCCCAAACTGGAAAATTTTCCCTTGTAATGGAAAAGTCTTGATAATTGTCCCAACTCTTGGGAAGTCCTAGGAGCACCAAGATCACCAAATAATCATCAGCGACTATTATTCCCACACTCCCCAGCTCATCTCGACATTGGACAAACTTTGTGAGATATTTTGGAATGGAGTCGCCCTTCTCCATCTTGATCTTCCTGAGTTTATCTTTGAGCGCTAATTTCCTATGGTCACTGTTGTTTTGGAATAGATTCATCAAATCATTCCACATTGAATATGGTGTGGCTTTCCCATGGAGATTTGAGACAATGTGGTCTTGTACTCCCTCCAACAAGATCCTCCTTGCCTTTGCCACTTTCTTTTGCCATGCATCAAGATTTGTCGCATCTGCAACATCTAGCTTGGGAACATCTTTGTCAATGAATTCCTTCAAGCCATTGTCTTTGAGTACTGCCTCCATCATGTCCTTCCAATCAATGTAGTTTGAGCTACCCTTGAGTGCATACTCTAACCTCAATCCATTGAAAGTCATTTYRATCTTGAATCARCTATAGCACCAAGAAAGTCKTTCTGCAAATTCAAATTCTATCCAGTCACAAACTSAACTTCTGCAATCTTCTGCGCTCTGATACCATGTAGAAATTTCAATACAAATTATGTATTGCCTGGATTCTCCTGATCTAACAATTATATGCCACTGTTAAATACATAATCRCTTCTACAAATATTCTTGCAGAAATTAAAACACGATCGCCAATTGCAATATCAAGAAGAAAGATCAATCACACATAACACAKATTTTTTTACCGGGAAAGCATAAAGCTAAAAACCCCACTATCATATATTATTTTTATATCATGGATCATGAAACAATATCATACAAAACTMTAATCCAAGAGCTCTTAGTACAATAAAAATCGTCTCACACTATCATACAAAAATTGTCAAATGCATGTGTCAATTTACTGCCTCCAGACAGCCTGCCTCCTCTGCACAATYCCTGTTAATGGAAAACCTACAAATGATTTYGAATTCCTCTTGCCTAGGCTACACATTCCTCATGGGCACATCCATTSTGTGTGTGATTTCATGAGTGCACTCACTCAAATCACAACTGATAGTCAATATGTCCCTTTCAYCTATTATCTCAATTGGGTTTGACATTCATGTAGTTAATAGTGGTAAATATTCAGTTGCATGTRAGATCACTGATTGTGAATTAATTAATAATTRATTCACTGATCTCTCACTAGTGCAAGTTCAGTTACAACTAGTACAACTGAGCTTAACTCACTTAACTGAGTTAAACTACTTCAGAACTCACATAACTACACATCCAACTCTGTTACAACTTCGAATCACTCAATTATAACTAATTCGACTTGGATGTCCCACCGGTCAACCTTTGAACTCGAATTTCCTATAGTTAAATGATTTGTCAATTTAGTTAACTATTTCAAGTAATTATGAGATAATAGATTAATATTTATTGTCCAATTTATTTAAGGGAAAAATAAATTAGACACACATTTCTTGTTGACTTTTCAACATAGTACACCAATGCATTTATTAATGTATATCGCACTAGAAAAAACAAGCTATGAAACAAAAAACATCACGCGCCTTTATCAACAATATGTCGAAATATACAGTGAAAATGAGCAGGAATTTTAGTTTTTCTAAATGTATGTGTTTATAAATGAAAACCCTATTCATTCTTTCATTATTTTTCTAAAATTTAGAGGGGAGATTTATGCAAGAGAGATTTACCAGCAAAGTCTTCAAAGTGGGTGGATGTTTTTTAAGAACCAAATTTGAAAGGGATCACAGTAGGTCCCATACAAATCGATAAAGGAAAAATTTCAGGTATATGATTTCATCCTATTGATCATATTAATCTTTCCTCCATTTGATTCAATCAATTTTCAGTTCATTCCCCAAAAGATAAAAAGGTTTCATAGTTACCTTCGGTATTGGAAGCCTTAACTTCATTTTTGATTCTCTTGCTTTCCCCTTCTATATTTCACAATGATTTGTTTTTTTAAGCAATATATTTTTATAGGGTTTGTTTACTTATAATGGGACCATTGATTGCATTGGATCCCAAACCAACCTGTCATTGTCGGTTTTTTTTCAAAAATGCCTTCATGGTTTGTGATGCACACTATACTAGTATAAAGCACCGATGCCCATATTCATGTCAAACGCACTACTGAATTTGAAGTGAAAATAATATTTCTTGAAAAATGCCTTCGCTGTCAGCGGTGGGAATTTTACAGACAGGGAGCACCGATGTGTATTATCAGATAAAAAGAACTGCTTAATTTAAATTGGAAGCAATATTTTTTATATGGAAATTGACATGTTTTAAATTTGTTCATGGGTCAGCAGTCGACAATGCGTAATTCACAACAATTATTCACCAATGTGTTTATTAATTTATAAAGCATTACATGAATACAACAGATTGTAGAACGGTTTCGATTTTGCAAACACACTGCCATCATATACCGGTGCATATACATATGTGTAATCTATCGGTACACATACATATGTTTAACGCATCGGTGCACACATATTTACTATATGCACCAGTGTGTACTTATTTACTATACATACTAGTATCTTCTATTGTAAAAAATCTTAATTTTTATATCTAATAATTACTAGCTTTTTTTTTTTTAGGGAGATTATGAACATTCCAAGGGACAAATGAGGGGAAAAAAAATACATGGTTGTAGGGATGTCCAAAAAAGTGTACAAGGAGATGGTGAAAGACATGAACATAATTGCATTGCAGGAGGAGATATCCCAACAAAAATGCACATGAGAGGTATGTAATCACTGATTTACTTGTTTATGTATATTGAATTTATTTATAGCATGAAATACTAATTTTCAATTGTTTTGTTGCAAAAAAGAAAAGAAAAAATGGAACCCATTCAACACATAAGACATGACTACAAGGAAAAAAAGGGTTGATCGTAAAGTTTGTGAGTACTTATGTTTTTGGCCTTATTTAAGATTTCTTATTTCTTGTGAACTTAAAATTTAAATAATTAATTTACACTCATCCATGGATGTCTTCTAATAGGTGCTAACATACAAAGAAGAGCCTACTGAAGAATTGATCGACATTGTGTTAAGTATGGGTTGTGAGTATATGTTCAAGTAGCAAGGTTTAATTGAATAATTTGTAAGTAGTTATGTTGTTTAACTTCCATCATTTTATAATTAATGGAACATCAAGAAACCTTTATATTAATTATATCGAATGTTCTTTGTCATGGCATATTAAACATGTGGGAAACAAAGTATGGAGTGCAGCCAACATAAGAGATTTTGAGAGACGAAATGCAACATGGCTTCGAAAGAATGTGTATTGTTTATGAAAGACTCGTTGATATGGTGTGTTTTTCTATTTATGCAATCATGTATATTCTACTATATATATAAAGTAGATATACTTATTACACTTTATTTCTATGTTTGTAGATGGAACGTGAAGAGTATGCACATAAAAAACAAGTCGATCAAGAAAAAATTAGGTTAAATAACCAAATTACAATATCGCCTACAAGTGATGAATAAATGAGGCAGCATTTAGCTCGAGCAAACAACAGTTCAAGTGATGAATGATAATCATTATAATTGATTGTTACTGCAAGTTGTAAGTTTTGGAATATTTTTCTGCGAAAATCTGGGATTTTGTTTGATGTACTTGACATATTGTCCCAAGTGCGTGAGAACATGTTACCAATAATTGCAACAATTACATATTGGTTGTATCTTTATTATTGTGTACCTTTACGTTGTCCCATTTTGTATGACCATGGGTCTCTTATTCATATATAATAAAATGGGTTTCTCATTATATTGCATTGTCGAATGTTGTAAAATGTTGTGTTGTTGATTAATTAATATGTGGATGATTTACATTGTTACAAATAACAGAGGTGTAATCCATTGGATAACACATTAATGCAATCATTATATCAAAATACAATAACAAAAATATTAAAAACAATATTATTATAAAAATTATTTTATTTTGAGGTGATTAATTGAAAATTTGTAAAAAATACAATTAATTAAAATATATACATATCGGTGCACTGCATTCTTATGAACTCATTAAATAGTGCATGCAATAATATAAAAATCGGTGCGTGTTAATGGTTTATATGCACCAATGCCTATTAATTATATTTAAGCATCAATGCCAAATATTGAAAAAAACATCGTTCCTTAAATGATATAACATGCGATTATATTTATTGCTTCAACATTTTACAGTGCACATGTTTATAATACACATCGGTGCTTTAAATATAATATACGCCCGATGCTATATCTCATCTCGAATATTCAATATTTCACTACCCTTCGGTGCACAAAGTAATACACACATCGGGATGCAAAATGATATAAGTATTGATGCGTTAACTAACTTATAAAGCATTGGTGCGGCATATGCAAACAATTGGAACTGTTGTGTAAAAATTATAAGATCATTGATGCTACAAAAAAAAGGTGAATCCGATGCACACTATATATAAAAGCATCAGTGCCTTCTAATTTATTTATACACACTGGTGCTTTTGTGTTGAGGGCGCGCTGGTGCATTTTTTTACCAATAAAAGCATCGACAAAAAAACCTCTGCTACAACCTCTTCCCGCCCAAATATTTTTAGTGATATGGAACATCAGCGAAAACTTCTGCTTGGAATAGTAGAGGTTGTAGCAGAGGTTTTTTTGAATTTTTTTCCAAATCTTGTAACACTAAAAACCTCTGCAAAAACCTCTGCTACAAAGTGTTCTCCTTGTAGTGAAAGGAGACTCTCTGAAACTTTGGTTGGAAGTAGGTTGGCACAAAATTATGGCATATACCCCCCAATATCACCTTATGTCCAGAGGGTGGATATGCTTTGAATTTAAAAGACCAAAGGATGCTACTTCTTCCTGCATTGCATTTGGAATTCTGGAATGAAGTTGTTTTATGACTAATTAGAGGTAATATCAAGCATTTCGTTGTGGCTGAGGAGAATATTTGGGACTCCTTTGACAAATGAATGGAAAAATTTCTTGTTGATATTAGGGAAGGGATTCCAACAAAAATTGAAATATTTAGGGGGGGACTTGGTGCTACTTCAATCATTGGACTACTAGAAAGTGTCATTTCATTTCTCAAAGTGCCACAAACTAGGCCATTTATGGAGAGAGTGTAGCATCCAAAGGCCTAAATGGAACCCTAAGAAAAGTAGTATATTATAAAATTAGACATCCCATATGATTAGAGTCCATTGGCTTGGGAGGAATAAAAAAAATAATGTCACTCTCTCAATGGGTTGATGTCAACATATATCTCCCTAATCAGAGACGAGACTTATCAACTGAAAAGGAGTATTTCCATAAGGAGTATTATTCAGTTGGTGCCTACAAAGTTAAGGAATATTTTTATTCATATTCACAACCTTCATCTATTTTTAATGAAGAACCCCTATCACCTAAAGAAGAGATTCGGGAGTGGGATTCTCAAGTAGTTTTGGCACCTGGTGGTATTTCATTACTAGAAGATGGAGAATTTCCAGTTTTGAACATGGATCATGGTGCATCTCTAAATTTATATGAAGAAGGACCACCTGATAAGTTTGATAAGGCTATGAATAGCTTACAAAATCAGTTTCTTTCTTCCTTATATCATTTTCACCCTAGGAAATCTAACTTGGAAGATGAAGGAGGAGGGATCAAGTGTGGATTAGGTTTGATGCACTCTAAGACATATCTAGTGGGGAGAAAATCATATATCTCAAAAGAAAAATTGAAGGCCTCAAAGGAGGTAAAGGTAGACAAACAATTGACTATACAAGGGGCACTTAGAGTAGAGAATCCCAAGAAATTTTCGCCATCGTGATATTTTTGTCCTTCAACTTTAGAGAGTTATCGGGTTCCCTCAATAGATTAGCCCTCAAAATATTTATTTTTTTGTATAGTCAGGATCTAATTATGATCCAAGAGACAATGTGTGAGGGGATAAAATCGATTGGGTTTTTCCTTTATTTTGAAGGAGTGGAATTTATGTGCTATGTATGTGCGGAGATTCTCTAGTGGACTAGTAATTGATTCGAATGATAATTTTGAGGCTATTAATCATTTATGTCTTATTTTTGGAATCATGTTGAAGGAAGGTCCAAGGGTATAGACAAGTTATTCAAACTTGTGAACTTGTATGCTTCGTACAGTAATAGGTTATAGTTCTAGAACAATTGGGAGAGAGACAAAGTTGATTGTTGGAAAGGACCCTTGGATAAGATGTAGTGGAAACTATAGGCTCTCTGGACCTTTTCAACATGCCTTATATGTTAAAGGAACTATATGTTTAGTAGATGCAACAAATTTGATGGTCCAAGAAGTTGGGTTTCAGACTTGAAAAAATGCAGAGTCATTGGAACTAGAAGGTCTTTTGGTTGAAGAATTGATGAACTATACCAATATCCTTAAGCATAGTTATATTGTTTTAAAGGACTAGGATGATGAGTTAAAATGGTCATTGAATAAATCTTCATGGGAATTTATATCCAAATTAGGATATAAAGCAAAAATAAATGAAGGATTGGGCGATGTGAGCTAGTGGTGGTGGATGTTGTTATGGAAGTTAGCATGTCCTTTAACAATCAGAATTTTCTTATGGATTTATTTGGATAATAAGATCCTTACGTGGGATAATGATCAAAAGAGAAACTAGATAGGGCCTGGTTGGTGATTCTCGTGTAAAAATGAATGTGAATCTGTGGACCATTTATTTGTTTACTGCCAATTCACCAAATCTATATGGATGGAAATTTCCAATAGTTTTTCAAATTAAAAATCCACTGGGATAAATTAAATATGGTGGAATGTATGTAATTCTAAATGACTAATAAATTTATTTCCTCACATAGAGCACTACTTGGGTATGTGTTATGGAGCATCTAGTTAACTAGAAACAAGTTGATTTTTAAGGATAAGTAGTCACTGTTAGGAAGACTTGCAAATCACATTAAATTCTCTTATGGGGAAGCAACCAAAGAATATTGTTCCAAGAAGCCTTCAAGAACCAATTATCAATCACACTAAGCCTTGGGGATGTTTTGATGGAGCATGTCATGATACTCCAAGAACTTGTGGAGCTAGAGCCATTCTTTATTTAGATGATGCAAATTACTTTTTACTAAAGTATGGGATAGGTTTAGGCACAAACAATAAAGCAAAACTCTATTCCCTCTAGATATTACTTAAGGTTGTAGTGGACAGAAAAGTTCAGAGGCTACAATTCTTTGGTGACTCCAAACTTCTAATGGACTGGGAAAATGGTAAAAGTAACATTTCTAACTTGGAGTTTGTTAGCCTATGGCTTACCTTAACCAATCGCTAAGTCTAAATTGTCACCTATATTTGTATTATTCATTTAGGGTATTAGTAATATATCCTCAAGTGATGACTAATGATTTAGTTAAGATTTCCTAGCCTAGTCACCATGCATGATTTTAGGATCTACATCAAATCTCTCTATGAGGTGGCATCACCCATTGTACTATAAATATGTAACATTGGAGTGAATACATTAGAGTGTTGGCTAGTGAGCCTCGCCATGTTGTTTTTCTTGTTTATGTTTTATCAGAGCTAGGGCCTATTTTGGATAGGATTATGGAAAATAAATTATTTTTTGAAGACGTGTCATTTTCTCATGTCTACCTAGAATTCAACTACAAGTTGATCAATTATCAAAGGAAACACTTATTTTGGAGGAAGGTTGTATGTTTGTTCAAGAAATTAAGGACCATACTCCTATAAATTTGATATAATATAGTTTTGAAATAGAAGTAGTTTATAAGTACAATAGTTGTTAACATTATAAGTCGAAGGAATCATCAATGTGTATTTGATTTCCACTTAAAATTTATTTTTTCCGAAAAAAATGTAATTGATAAAAAAATAAATTATTTTCAAAATAAATTTAAAAAGTATAATATCAATTTTCTATAATATTAATTTTGTTCATAAGATGAATATGACTTTTGGAAAGAATATTAAATATAAAATTAACTTATAAAAGATCATTTTAATTTCCTATAACTTGTAAAGTATAACATTAATTATATTCATAAGATGAATATTAGTTTTTTGGAAAATGTCGTTATATTAATTTGAAAGAACTTGTTTGTGAAAATGAATTTTTTTTATGGATTGGAAATGACTTAAAAGAATATTTTTATTGTGAATGTTGGAGGATTTCAAAAAGATGTACAAATATCTTTTAAATATTAAATTTGAGATTTTTCTTTGTCATGTCTCTTTTATTTGGTCTATTTTAAG
>JZKD02S0669910.1:121705-132678 GCA_000966675.3 Picea glauca | reverse complement strand
TGTGATGCATTCGAGTTTACTAGACATCTTATACATCTTATATATGAGTTCTCTTTTCATATTTATGTGGAAATGCATTTATTTGATGTTGTTGACGCTTTAGATATTTAAAAAATTGAAAAAAATGAATATTTTTGTATTTTTTTCGTTCTTACGATATTTTCCGATATTTATCGTTATTTTCCCCGATTTTGCCGATATTTTCGTTTTCGGACCCTCGGCGATATTTTGTCGTTGCCGATGTTGGTAACACTGCTTTCTGTAGATTGACCTGTCAAATGATGGGACTCATGTGTACTATCACCGCCAAAATCAGCCTCTCCTTTGTCACCCTCCATGCATGACTCCTGAGAAGATGGATCCATATCCCATGGAAATTTTTCACATACACAGTCTTCGTCATATTTAGTTACAATCAAGCTTGCATCATCATAAGTATCATAGATAAGATAAGGCGTTGAATCCTCCTCATACTTAGGTGCTCACACACCCTCATCATCATGAGCATGACTACTAAGGTATGATGTTGAATCCTCAACATCGGTTGATTGAGACACTTCACCATGTGCGCCATCAACCTGTTCATCATGTGCACAAGTGTTATGGGCCTCATAGGACAACGCTAAAGGCGTACTAGATGCTGCTGTGCTGTCATTCTCCATTTTAGAAGCATCAGAATCTTCTAAGGTTAGTACCTTTTCCCTTGGCACCTTTACCTTCTTGTCCATTGATACTTGGGGTTCATACCACTCAAGATGTTTGATGGTGCAAAAATCCTTGAATGACATGGCTGCATGAAATGCCTCACTAAGCACCATGTATTCTCTCAAACAATCTGTAAACTCCTCATCCTGTCCTTTCTGTCCTGTTTGCTACCTCTTTGAACCACTAGCTCCATTGTTCCCTGCATTGTTTTGATGGCTTGCCATAGCTTGCATCAACTATTGTCGCCCTTGTGCAAGAGTATTACGAATATTCCTCACGCTGTCTTCTACTTCTGTAAGTGATTTATTCCCTGTCTCCTTGCCTCATGAAACCAGAAACCCCTCAGGCTGGCAGGATTGAGGCTCTGATACCACTGTAATGTCCTTACTAAAATTTTTGTGGATTTTTCCTCAATTTACCAACATAGACGTTTCATCAAACAATTTGCTGTAGTGTTGGGTATGTATGGTTGCTGATATAGTGGTTTTATAGATCGTTTGCAGCCCTTGAATTTTGTTTCGTCACATAACATATGCCAACAAAAATATGGAAATACATGGAATATATGCTAGCAACTTAATACATTAGAATTATGAGCAGCAGTAATACATTTTCACTCACATAGACTGTAATAGAAAACAAATGGAGACAAATCTGACCTGAATATTAATTGTATGGGCTGCCTGTGTGGTAAATACATTGTACATCAGTCATATAAAAAAGGGATAGGCCTGTAGGATGAAATTTGGGTGCAGCCAGTGATAAATAATGAGAAGTGAACCTCTTTACAGTCAGCTCGACCACAGAAAGGAATACACAGTCTTTTCCCCACAGAGAACTCGTCCAACACATATGAACTCAACTCTATTGGTTTGACCCCAGCAGTCAATTCACCCAGTTCTGGAGAATGATAACAGCCCCAAGTGAGGCACTTTTCCCCTACTCAAAACTCTGCCCACAGTGAATATATATGGACCCACTGTCAAGAATATTGTCCCCACACAACAATAACTCAGACCACACAAGATAACTTGATCCCACTACCAGATATGCGCCCAACCACACAGAGATACACCCAGGTTGGTGAAATCCGTCCCATGGAGATTTAATTCAACCTCCACACTCAGGAAAAAGGCAGCTACAGCCTTAACTCGATTTTATTCTTCTAACTCGGCCTCTGCAAAAAGGGAAATTTGTCCTTTACACCAGAACTCTGCTGCCAACAAGAAACCCAACTATCAATGAAGCACTCAGCCACAAGCAAGGAAAAACTCAGCTACAATAAGACAACACTATCACAATGAAGCGCCGTAAGAAGATCTAAGTGATCTTCTCTCAATGACCAGTTAGGGTGGATAGTCTCACTACTAAAACCAATCTTAGAAACCTCTCTAGGGTTTTCGTCCCAAGAGTCCCAAAAGCCACAAAAAGCTCTCTCAAAACAATTTTAGAAATGAAAAATGAATAATGAGAGAAACAATGCTCTCACTCTCCTTTTAACTCTTCCTTGACCCTTTTGGACCCTTTTACCCTTTTAATAAAGTAAAGTGACTTTATAAAGTTAAAGTCACTTAAAACACCCCTTTTTATTAACCCATTTTTAATGCCAGAAAGTGATTAATTGGCTTTTAAGACATTCCTGGACGTTGGAGTCCCTATTTCATCATCTCAACCTCTAGATCTTTTCATCCTGGTTCCAACAAGCTATTACACAAAGGTATCCCCTTAGATAATATGATCTATATAATACCTTTAGTGTATTTAATTAAAGTATGCTCAATAATAAACCAAAATTACAGAAATTGTCGGAATGCCACAGAACCAAGAGCAAACTGTGCAGAAATGATCCTGATGATGAAATATGGTGAATGGACTAGTCTGGGCCCCATATAACCCCTCCAAATTGCCTGATCTCATTATTAACCTCATTTTACTCCTCTGGTCAGGCTGACATAAGCTCATAAGGTCGCCTCCAACTGCAAAGAAGGGGAATCCAAAAATGGGGACATTACAAAATATCAGGAAGCAGTCATTTGCTGTTATGACCATGGGTGGAGATGTCCATCAT
Organism: Picea glauca; assembly: GCA_000966675.3. Classification (NCBI taxonomy): domain Eukaryota; kingdom Viridiplantae; phylum Streptophyta; class Pinopsida; order Pinales; family Pinaceae; genus Picea; species Picea glauca. Next base: position 129,905 of record JZKD02S0669910.1, on the reverse strand, counting down.
GATGAGGTCAAAAGTGCTGCCATGAGAGTAACTCACAGGTTTGAGAAGTATGGAACCCTTGAACTCCACAAAAAAAAATAAAATAAATAAAAATGATCAAATTAAAGAAGATATCTGCTAGGGGACTTGGCCTGCAAACATACTACATTGAGTTCAGAAAGCCTTAAACCAAGCTCCCTACCCTTCCAAATCTGACATTTGACAGTTCGAAAAAAATCCTAAAAGTATTAGCTTGAATCGTAAAGAGTATTTAAATCTGAAAATATGTTGAATTATTGCAAATCAAATAGATTCTGCAATCACCTATGTTTAGAAGCCAGACGATATTCAATTATGTTTCCTTCATGTTTGATGCTTGATTTTTCATAAAAGATTTTGCAAGACCCTTGAAATTCTTTTTGTTGGATTCGATAGATGGTACAGTCCATCGCAGAACTCATGTCTGGGCCTTGCAGGTGATATCATTAAAACATTGAAAGAGAACAACAATGAATACACTTGGGGTAATGTAACTGTTAAGCTTGCTGAATCATTTGGATTCTGTTGGGGTGTGGAACGAGCTGTTCAAATTGCATATGAAGCAAGAAAGCAATTTCCAGATCAGAAGCTATGGATTACCAATGAAATCATACACAATCCAACTGTGAATCAGGTATGGAGTCAATCAGTTTGGTGCATGCTGGTTCAATTTCCTGTATTTCCTTAAAAACCGAATACAGTGTGTACCAACTCACCTAGATGGTTACCGATCAATGCAGAGATTGAAGGAGATGCAGATTGAAGACATTCCTGTAATGGAAGAAGGGAAAAAATTTGATGTTGTAAACAGTGATGATGTGGTTATTCTTCCAGCTTTTGGAGCAGCAGTAAGTGAAATGCAGATTCTTGATGAAAAAAGTGTGAAGATTGTGGACACTACATGTCCATGGGTTTCCAAGGTACAATTTTTACAATGTTTTAAAAACATTTAATTTTGTTTCAACCAGGACAATACAATACTGACATTCTTCTCTTGATTCACGGTATGAACTCATAATTACAAACAAAATGTATTTAACTAGCTTGCCTGGTTATGTTATCTAGGTTTGGAACACTGTGGAGAAGCATAAGAAGGAAAGCTTTACTTCTGTAATCCATGGAAAGAAAGGGCATGAAGAAACTGTTGCCACTTCATCATTTGCAGGGAAATATATAATTGTAAAGGACATCAGGGAGGTACCTAGAAATCTCATTACAAAATCATGTACACATATAATTCTAAAACATGCCTAGAATTTATTCCATATTCAGTATGGTGAACTGTTGATTATGATAAAGAAATTATGTTGGATAATGTTTACAGGCAACATATGTGTGTGACTACATTCTGGCTGGCAAGCTTGATGGTTCTAGTGGTACTAAAGACAAATTTCTTAAAGTATGTAAAATACTTGAACAAATTTGTAACTTCAGAAAAGAATATATTAGACCTCACACTCTTTCACAGATTATCTTTCCTCATATATTGTGATGCTGATACAACCTTTCTACTTCTAATTCATCATCCAGAAATTTGAAAAGGCTATTTCAAGAGGATTTGATCCTGATTGCGACTTGGTCAAAGTGGGAATTGCTAACCAGACAACAATGTTGAAAGGAGAAACCGAAGAGATAGGTCATCGATCAATCTAAGTTCATTCTTCAGTGCATGTTATAGAATGAGTGGTTAAAGTTTGACAGACCTTTCTCTAAATAATGTTCAATTATGCTTACAGGAAAACTTCTCGAGAAAACAATGATGCAAAAATATGGGGTGGAAATTATCAATGACCATTTTATGAGTTTCAACACTATATGTGATGCAACACAGGTACTTAGGAGAATGGTCATTCATATTTGTTTTCATTTTGATGCTTCGATTTTTCATCCTGACTCCTGAGTTCCAATTTACATAAATCGTCTTGCTGCAAGAGTAAATGACTTGCTTGTATCAAGCCTTGTGTATTTCGGTGTTTTTTCTCTGCTTATAATAGCTCCACATTTCCAAAATTATAAGTGTGGTGATAATTTTGCAACTTGTCTATGTAGGTCTGATATTGGTTGTCTATGTAATTGATTGGCCATTATCCCTTTATAAATCTCCCTTGGAATGGACTAAAGAATTCACATAAATCTTAATAAAAAATCTTAATCTAGTTTGTGTCAGTTAAGATCTCTTTATTTTTGCATAATTCTTTAGTTTTCAATTTGTTGATTCTGCCACTTGGATTTCCTTTTTAGACACTGCTTTATTTCCATCTCATTCTTCTAGTTGGCTATTGATCATGTTGACTCAAGTCTATATACAACTAGCAACATAACCATTGCTGTCTTCCAATGAATATGTGAAGACAAGTAAACAACCATATATTTATATACAAAAACATAGACATGTATAACAATGACAAGATGATGCAGAAAATTAGATTATATTATAACTGATGAAATACATAGGAAGATCTCTCTCTCTCTCTCTCTCTCTCTCTCTCTCTCCATTCATAGATTGCTTACATATTTGTGCGTGGTTAAGTTAATGATAAGTTATTATCAATGCTACTAGACTTAGCTTGGGGAAATACTTGGCAAGGAAAAAGACCTGAGAGTTTGACTTGGCTTGGGAAAAAATTGACAAGTACAAAAATATAAAAAAATATACACATTTTTGTGAAAACAAATAAATTTGAATTTATATCAAATTGTTCTATACCCATACAATGTAAAATATAAATAGATGTCCAAAATGGTTAAGTTAATGATAAGTTATTATCAATGTTGTTGCCGTCCTTATACACACTTGCAAACGCGAGCTAAATCCAGCTCACTTAGTGTGTCTTTGGAGGCACAATGCCTAGGTTCACAGCCCACATTGTCACTTTGACCGGAACCTCTTCCGTCTAGGCTTACTCCTAGGGAAGGGGGGTAGACCCTAGTTACTAGATAAGATTTAGCGTTAAGTTCTAGGAGTTGATTTTAATTTCTTATGGTTAGAGGGAGTCTATCTTATGATGCTAAGGTAGCAATGCAAGATGCAAGGGTTAGTATGTCAAGCAAGCCTTTCCCTAGGTCAACTAAGACTAGTGCCTAAGGTTGGGCAAGGGGTCAACTAGATGTTAGGGTGTTTCGTTATTATAGAATTACAAGTTACTTTCAAAGAATAATTAATCCCAAAGAATACTAGATACAAGACTTACAACAAAGAATGTTAAAGATACAATGATACAATGTAACAAGCTAACCACGTTTTAAATGTATGTGCAGGATATAAGAAGATTAAAGCATCATCATCATCAACACATTTAGTTCATCATCAACATTCACAAGGATATAAAAAAATCGAGAGATTAAAACACAAGTATTCCAAATGATCAATATATTCAAAACTTTAGTTGTTCAACCCACAAAGTATTATTAGATGATTAAGCCCAAGGTTTGATTACTAAATGAGTTAAGGGTTTCTTAAGATTGAAATGATTTTATTACCCTTATTAAGTGTTTCACCAAAGCCTCCTCCTCCGATTGCCAAATAGCTGTTGGATGCTCAAGAAGTGAAGCAACGAGGCCCACCCTAGCTGTCACAGTCAGCCTGAAAGATTGAGTTTTTATGGAAAGGACGTTCCTTCGCGCCGTGAGACCGTCCCCGGCCTATCACCTTCCATTGCCCTCCTCAATCCCCATTTTAGATGGTGAAGATGGTGGTCTAAGGTACCCTATTAACTCTATTAAGTTGATATATCAATAGGTTAGACTTTTAGGTGTATTTTAGAGTGTTTTGATGATTTTGAGATGCCTTAAAAGTGTGATTTAGTGCCAAGGCCGAAATGATTTAGTGCCAAGGACGAAACTTACTTCGGCTTATTAAGTGTGTTACTTAAGCTTATAAACAAAGAGCATTAACACATGTAAAGCATTGAAAAATAGCTAAAATAATGATTTGGTTCACCACAATGCACTAGATATGTAGCTTGCTATGAAAGAAACTAAATCACAAGGGCAAGAACAACTTGCCAAGAAGAAAACGAGATTATCACACTTATCTTACGTTTGTTAGAAGCATCAAATTCAAAACATTAAGTTTGAAGAGGAAAATGAAGATTTAAGCATGTGCCTACACTATCAACTTATCCAACAAGCATTAACTTAGATGTTTTGGTAAATGGCCTTAAGATTGTTATAGCATGAAAAGGAAAACCATTCACTAAACTATTAAAGCATTAAGCATTTAGTGTGTTGGATTTAAGCATGTAAAAAGAGATAGATCTTAGTAGAGCTTATGCATGCAAGTAAGTTGATTATGCCCAATAGGCTTAAACTATGGATTAGTATGTGTGAAATCTAGATCTAGAACATTTAGACTTTAAAGCATAAAAGATCAACAACACATATTAAAACCCTAGCCTTACTATTTGGGGTATTCCTCTCCCAAAAGGTATGCAATTATTAGACTTATTAAGCTTAGAAACAACTAGAAAAAGAGAGAGAGATAAGCAAGAAAATACAAGCTAAAGAAACAACCAAGCAACTCAATCAAGACAAACCACTAACCCCCACGTCCTAGGTTTGGAAGATGCCCAACACCAACCAAACCCCACGTCCTAGCTCAAGGCAATGCCACGAATGGAAAGAAAGAAATGATTTGCAAATACCCTAAGCAACCCAAGGATCACACATGGGAGGAGGCTGTACCACTCCTTATCCCAAGCCAATGAGCCACTAAATCAGCAAGAAAACAAGTAGATCTATGCACAAGAATCCCTAAAACTTGAAGGAAAAGGTTGAGAAATAGCTACCAACTTGTATGAGGGTCTTGGAGTGTTGTGTGGACGTTTTTGGGTAGCCAAACCCCTCAACCAGATCTGAAACCTGCAAAAACCAGCAAGGTATACTTGCTGGAAATGCTAAACACAACAATACAAGTGAAGAAAAAGTTTTGCTTTTTAGGGAAAACATTTGTCACAAAAATTTTGATGAAATTTTTTGATTTAAATGACCATTTCACTATGTTAAGCTAGCTGAAATATGTATGGAATGAGAGCATATAGAGAATGAGCAATAGATAGAGAAAGAGAGGAGTTTATGTGTGTCTCAAGGGGTGACTCTTCCTTGAAGCATTCTCGATGAAACCCTTGAAGCCAAACCTGCAAGATCTAACACAATGGCATGCATACAATAGATAATATGGATGATCAAGCTAATAAGATGAAATACTTGCACCCTATCAAGTTAACCAACATATATAGATTTACATAACTACTCGATCTACTCACATAAAATACTTCACTTAAGATCTACCTATGCCATCATCATATCAAACCAAAACAAGATTACCTCATGTGTTGCAAGAGCAAAAGTACTTCTTTCTCTTCCAAAATTCCTCCAAAGTTTCTCCTTTATTATTACTCAAGAAAATGGATCTTGGAGAAATACTTGCTCCAAAACCCTAAGAGCCAAAGAATGGAAGATGGATCAAGAAGAGAGAGAGAGAATGGAAAATCAAGTAGCATAACAATAGCTCAAGATATGGTGATTTGGGAGTGAGGAAAGGGATCTATTTATACTTGGAGAGGTAAACTGAACCCTCTTGGATCAATGCCAAGTGTCTACCACCAAGCAGAAGATGAGATCCCAATGATAGGGCGCACCATCTAGGGTTTAGATCATAGATCTAGGGTGTAGATGAGTGTGGAAAATGTTGGGATCAAGCAAAGGGTAATGGGAGGCTATGGGATACGTGCCAAGGGAGTGGAGAGATTTAAATAATTTTTTAAAAAATTATTTTGGAAATTTCCAAGGGGGGGGGGGGCGTAACTCCTCAAGGAGGGCGCACCACTTGGGGGAAAGGAAAGAAAGGGAGGAAATAAATGCAAGGAAGGGGAGTGGAGATGAGTTAAGGGGAGACGTGGGGGTTAAGGAAGACCACACCACCCAAGAGGAAGGCCCACCACCCCTTCTAGAAACTCAATCCATCATTTAATCACTAAGGGGGGCATCACATTTGAGTGGGGTGAGTGGGTGAGGTGTCTAGAAAAGGGTTAAAACAAGTCGGGTGGGTAGGTTTAGGCTAGGAAACCTCTCTCTTATCTTTTTCCACCTTCAATTATCCTTTTAACTCATTATTACAATTTTTCATTTTTTCCATGTTTGGACTTTAGCAATTAAAATTGTTGTTTTTGACTGACTGACACTCCGGGTGGACAAACCCATAGCAAAAGTTGTCCGACTGAGCTAAAACTTGGTCCATGGGTGTAGGGGGTGCTATTCCATTTCTTTTGAGCACAAATACCCCTATCAAAAGTCCAAGGACCTAGTTTTTACAATTTTTGCTCAAAAATAATCAATTAATTAAATAATTCAACCTCAAAACTTAGGGAAATTTAATTAAAAATTAATTAATTAAAAAAAACTAATCTAGACTCGATGGAATTCCGCGAAACTTTCTAAGATGTCTTGCATGGTCATTTACGATGATTCCTAACAATAGTTACCAAAAAATAAGCCCACTGGAACGCCGTTCACCACTTTGGAGGAATTATTGCAAGTGTGAGGGAAAAACTCAAGGGAAATCAATAAGGCTGAAAAGCCCAATTGATAACTTGAGGATAAAAAACCCTCAGTGAAAGGAACTCTCCCAGTGAACCAATCCCAAGGTAATTGACCTAACTATGACTCATGTAGACCTATTACATTATTGACCCACGCAGGGGTACGGAAATTCCGGTTACAAAAATAAGTGTTGGGGCCAAAAATGCCCTGTAGAACCAAAATCTTTGACAAATGAGCATCTGATGATGCATCTCTTCATGGCACATGGGGTTGACCCCCTAGTTGGAGAGGCAATCAACAAGTGCTACTAGACTTAGCTTCGGGAAATACTTGGCAAGGCAAAATATCTGAGAGTTTGACTTGGCTTGGGAAAAAATCGACAAGTACAAAAATATAAAAAAATATACACATTTTTGTGAAAACAAATAAATTTGAATTTGTATCAAATTGTTCTATGCCCATACAATGCAAAATATAAATAGATGTCCAAAATTGTTATCTTATGCACTGTGAAAGAAGAAACCCACATATATTGCCTTTGTTATCATGCCTCTGTCATGATGCCACCATAGGGAAAAGAGTCAGTTTCGGAGGGTTTCTAGGCTTTTATAGGTCGTCCTGAGTTTGACTCACCTGAGAGTCAAAGCTACTCATTTGAAGGCCGGGCAGAGTCACACTTGAGGATTCGTGAGTATGACTTGTGAGCCTGGTAACACTGGTTATTATAACACACACACTGACTGTGTTGATCAATTGAGACATGGTTGACTAGCCAACACAACAAACTGTCCTACCTGACATGTCAACTCAGTTGGGTTTGTTAAAACTTTGTTTCCCCAACAGATTTTCCTGCCAAGCTCTCTCCAATGTAGCAACACATTAATGTAGATTCTTTTTACAAAAAATGCTAATAACAATCCTCTACTAATCCATACTATGTTCTTTGATCTATATGCTCAGAAATCCGATGATCTTTGTTGCAACCTCTTCTACAAAATTTCAATCTTTTGTTACTCAACCTAGAATAAAATTGATACCGTTGACAATATCAACAAGTTGCCTTTGCTCCCCCCTGCAAAATATCACTTCAATTTCTTAAAACCCAAGTTACATGAATTGTGGGTGCATATCAGAATCAACATAAAATTCTGGTACGGGTGCAACACCCATAAAAATTTTGGGAATCAACACCCTAACCCTATTTTTGTTATGAATATATTTAAAATTTAGATTTCATATTAAAAAAAATAAAAATTGAAATTTCAGTTTTATCTTTCCTACATAATATTTCTGATTTGAAATCAAATTTCAGATTTTCATTTTAGGAAAATTGATCTTCATATTTTCTATAAATTGAAAAATCAGAATGTCGTCATGTCACTTAAAATCAGAAATAATAAATTACAAATTACGTTCTATAATCATAACAGATTTTCATTCACGGCTCATATATTAATATCAATTATCATTTATCACTATGTCAAAATGTCAATGATTAAGTTCAAAACATCAAAATAACAAAAGCACATTTTATCTGGAAAGCTCCACAAATCCAAAAAAAATAAAATAGAAACATGAATATCTAAAGAGCTAGAGACTAATCCCACTGATAGTCTTCACCCTCGATATCTTTCAATGGAAC
>JZKD02S0669910.1:97574-109359 GCA_000966675.3 Picea glauca | reverse complement strand
CAATATCTTCTAAGGATAAGACAAATAATTTCATTTTGACATCTTCATAATCTTGAGCTGCACACCATTTGTTAGTACATCTCATGAAATCTTTGATATGCATTTTGGCTGATATCGCATTATTACCCTGGAAACTAGGAAGCTTTTCTATGGATTTTTCAGGCAGAGCATGCAGATAATTATTAATTGCAGTAAAGTCACATTTATTATAGATAGCCATTTCTGAAGTAAATATTTTATTGACAGAGAGCAAGTGAATATCAGAAATGGACTTTGTTCCTAAATGACTAAGTACTCTACGATAAGAGGCTTTGGATAACCTCCTTTGATAAACCTTTTCAGGTTCAGGAATGAGGTTAAGTAGGCCTTCTGAGTTCCTCCTAGTAGAATACTTAGTTAAATTGGAAATCAGTGGAGTCGCCAGATGGTTGAGTCTATTTCTGATAAACTACAAGCATCAAAAGAAAACAAAGTAAACAAAAAGGAAAAACAAGTCGTGACCCGGGAATAGAAAGGTTTATCCCCGACAACGGCGCTAAAAATGTTGCCATCCTAATACACACCTGGGCTAACGTGGAAGCAACCTATCCACTTGGTGTGTCCTTGGGGGCAAGTTTTGAGTCAAGGTGCTGTCACCTGATTCTCAACTCCTTCGTCTAGGCCAACTCTTAGCGAAAACAAGGGGGGTAGTCCCTATGAAAAATAATCTAAGGCTTTTCTAGACTAAGAAAGCAAAAGCATTTATTTCTAGGAGTTTATATTTTTTGAAACACAAGATAATATCAACATAGCATAAGTTTGATCAAAAAGGATACCGCATGTGAAACCAACCATGAGCATTCATCAATCATCACATAAACATAAAGATAATCTTTGCATCAATAGATAAAATGACAATAGATAAACATGAAAGATCAGTGCCAGATAAAACAATAAAGTGTGATGTGATGAAAGTGCCGCGTTAATTTTATCTTGAGTGTTTTAATTAAGGGATTTGGTGTTATTAGAAATTTTTTAAGACCGTGAAGTGGGGATTAAAGTTGGGGTCCCCACTCTTTGTGTGCAAAGTGAATGTGGCCTCTTTGTGCGTTATTCGCCAATCTTATAGACTTACCGACCGGGTGTGCCGCAGGTCCAACGAGGTGAGTTACCCCTTGACTTGACACACTCCACCCAGGGTAGAGGTCTTAGATGAATAATGCCACTTAGAGATTGTCCTAGTTATACTAGCATGCACTGTTCAAACCGTTTCTGGGTCACCAAAGCACTTGAGTGTGATAGTGGGCTTGCATACTCAGATTTGAACAATTGGGGTTTATTCCAATAACTTTGCAAAAGGAAACTAGTAATAAGAAAACCTAGAACTTGTAGTTGATTTTAAAACTTTGATTTAAATGAGATGAGTTAATTTTAGCTTGTTTTATGCATGAAAAAGTAAATAGAACCAAAGGAATGGAACACAACCCTGAAAAGAAAGAAAAATCAAAAGACACCAGTTTCCCCTGAGGGGTTGGGGAAACAACTAAAGACGAGCTTTGTGGCTCGCTAACTTTATTACAAAATTAAAGTGCTTTCTTTTTAGGGACACTTGATCTTTATATTAGGAGATCAAGTGTTTTACAAAGCTTTTTTCAAAAAGAAAATCAAATACAAAGCTCTCGGGAGCACCGAGAGGGTCTTGGAAGAAGCTAAACTTCAAAATTTCAGTAGCACCTCCTCTTGTACCTGTAATATATGCGATAAAATAACAAGCAATCAAATGCAAAAGATGACCAAAAACACTTTAAAAGTGTCTTTGGTCAATCCCCAAAAAATGTAAAAATTGCTAAGTTAAATTATGCTAAAACAGGAAAAATAACTATGGAGTGATAGCTAGATAGCTAACCTCCTTAGGGTCTTTTAGGCTGATGTTAAATCAGCAAAGAAACAACAACTAAAACTTGCAGATTTATACTTTTAAAACTGTGTAAATTTTTGCCTATCACAAGCCTAAAAAATACTAGGAAATTGAAGGCTAATTAGAAACAAAATTGAGCTAGAACTTGGCAAAGAGATGAAATTATTTTGTAAACTTCATATCTAACTTTTAGAGCCTGCAAGCAATTGATATAGAACAGATTTATACTTTTAAGATTAACTAAATCCTTGCATGCAACAAAAAACCAAAGAGAATGATAATTTTTCTTATAAAATTTGAGAGAGAAGGGGAAAGAGATAATTTGAAACCAGGAACTTGGGCGATGGAGTCAAAATGATGTGTTGAAGAGGGGAATCCTTCCTCTGGATGCAATTGAAGATAATGGAGGTTCAAGCAAGAACCTTCCACTCCTCCAAAGTAGAGACCTGTAAACTTAAAATACCCTTGCCAGCAAACCATTAAAATATCCTACACATAAACGTTGAAAGCATGCAATCAAAACAATAACAACATGGATTCATAGATTGAAATGTGATGAAATAAGAATCAGCAAGACAAACTAGTTTACTAATACCTTATCAATGATCAAAGATTAATTGCAAGCAAGATAGGTTTACCATACTCAAAGCACCATTAAGGGAGAAGATCCTCCACACATTGCACAAGACACCACGTAGAGCTCCAAAGGCTTTTATTCCTTATTCAAATAGCAAGTGATACAATACAATACTTCTTCCCACGAATTCTAACTAGTGAGGAAGGAGGGGTCGCCTCTCTTATATAGGTGATAGGATGACAATTCCAAAGTAGGCAATGCGCTAGGGTTAGGGTTAGGGTTTAGGAGAAGCATGGATGATGAGGGAGTCGCGCACTAGTCAATGGGTAGATGCACAAGAGATAGGTGTAGTGGATGTGGAGTGATGTAAGATAAAGGGAAGTGACGTGGAGAGGAAGGGGAGTGATGTGAGGTGAGAGTGGGAGTGAGGGGGAGTAAAGGGGCAGTTAGGGAATGTGTGGGCCATTGGAAAATGCGCCATGCTCTAGGAATGTGGCAACTAGGATGTGGGGTTGAGTTCCCATATTGGGATCTCCCCTTAACTCCATGTCATCTCAATCAGGTCGAACCTACCTTAGTTAGACTTGCTCAAGGCCTCCAGTCAACTGAGGACATGAAAAAACATGTTTCAATCATGTTCCCCAGTTCTCCTAAAATCTAGGAGACTAATTTAACTACCCCTTTTTTGTAATTTTCAAGTAATTTTGATTTTTTAGTGATAATAATTACTTTTTTTGCCTCGAAAGATGGGAAATAGGGATTTACATGATACTCTAGACTGGAAAACGACTGTAAATATGAACTATGTATAGGATGTGATCTGATTGTGACCTAGTCTAGTCAACCCGTGGTACCACCAATCATGAGCCTTGCCCTCCAAGTACATGGTGGAAAATTTGATGTCATCCATCTCCCTCATGGGGTTAAGATGTAGGTAGGTATCCAGTTTCTGCATCCGTGCTTGTGCAGTCACCTTAGAAGATCCATCAAAATAAGGAATCTCTATCTTGCCTGCCCTGCGCTCCAGTTCATAGTTGGGCCTTTGATACTGTTTAGGCTTACCCTGAAACTTGATTCCACAATACTGGTCCAGTGTGACTTGCCTCTGGAACCCTGCACTTAAGGCATGATACTCCCTGGCATACTATTCAAAGTTGTCCTCAATCTCATCCTCATAGTTGCGTTGTGGCTGATTATCCAGGAATGTAGGTAGATAGGGTCTAGGGGTGGCCCTGCTGTGTGTTGTCCCCTGAGGTGCTCCACCTCCATAGCTCTGTCCCTCAGTGTGATAACGAGGGCTATGCTCCTGTGAGGTCTAGCTCCCCCATGAGATCCACTAGCTTCCCTGTTTGCATAAACCTCCAGACCCTTCCCTACATGAGTCATCTGCATTAGGAGTTGCACAAGTTTCTCCTAGATGGCATTCACTCTTTCCAGAGTCTCTGTTATTTCCATTTGTCCCCTCTGCACTGATTCCTGGTTTTCCTATAGATGGTTTACAAGGGTACTCTGTGTCAGATTTATGGAGTGTTGTAACTCCTTGGCGAAACTTGCTAGAATCTGTGGCTCACTGTTCTCACCTGACCCCTCCATTTCTACCTTTGTCTCACCTGTCTTCTTCCTACGTTTTCCCATGTAAATATTACTGAACTTCTGCATGTGCTAATCGCCACGTTGGGAGGATCAACACTTTGATACCACTGTAATGTTCCCGAGCCAAATTTTTTGCTCGAAACACTAACTGCTGACTGTTTGTTATGTTTGCTTATGTATTTGTAGGTTTACTCATGAAGTTGCGCATTAAGGGTTTACTTGATGTTGATTAAGCAATGGAATAATAGATCTGAAGCATATAATCATAAACAATACAAGATACACAAAGAACACTAGTATAGTACCAATAATGTCAGATCTGACCTTTATTTAGATAGTAGGAGATCCTTTGCGCAAGAGATCTATAGATCTGGACGAAAATCCCAATAATAACAAAATGGGTTGTCAACCGATACAATAATAAGCAATACAAAGATAATAGCCTCCCAAAGGCTGCCTGAGAAGAAGATCCAAGCCTCCAAAGGCTCACAGCATGCAAGATAAGACTGAAGATAAGAGAACCTGGTCAATATACTGCAGAACCCCTGCAACTAGCTGAGTTGCACACTGCTCTGGCTGCTGATGAACCCTCAAGTCTTGGCTCCCCTCTTTCTATGCTCCAAATGCCTCCAAACTTGCCTGGAATGTAGATTGGGCTGGTAGAAACCCCCTGACCAAGTTACAAGTTGAATGGAGAAATTTTTCTCCTCCAACTGAGCAAACCCTCTACTGGTTTGTGCCCTCCTGGTTTGACTGAATCAACAAGATTTCGTTCTCCCCTCTAGGAGCCTCCAACTGCCACCAAAATCTCCCAAATGATAGATCGGGCCACTACGAACAAGCTGATGAAATCTCAAGATATTCTATAAAGATCCAGGCTGGTAAACAATGAAAACCACTTCTTGCAATGCGCTTCTCTCTCCTCCAAATCGTGCCAAGATCCAAGAAATAAACTGCTAGGATAACCTCCTCCAGAATAGACCAGAAATGATGCTAGGGACCATACGAAGAAAACCCAGATGCTCCTTTGCCAAGAAGCCCCCTCCTTTCTTCAGATCGAGCCAAACTCCTCAAGGTGGTGCGCCCCCTAGCTAGAAACCCCCTAGGTTGCGCACTAGCTTGTCGATGCCACTAGATCAAACCCTTTCAACACTGTAGAATGGTGTGGGAGGATTATTTCACCCCCGAGACCAAGCTTGGATCAAGGAAGTTGGAATCTTTCACCACCGAGTTGACCTCTAAGGTTTTAGACTTAAAACCCTCAAAACTGCTTGTGCTCAAGAGCTCCAATGAAAAATGAGATAATAATCCAGAATGCCTTAGAAGTGTGCCCTACCCTTTCTTTTATAGCTCCATTCTATTCATCTGTTGAGTTAGTTAACCCCTAGGGTTAACTCTTAACTTTAACTCACGTTTTGTTTTCTTTCATTGAGTTATCCTTTTTCACACAAAGTCAACTCAGTAATAGAATTTTATGTTTAGGAAGTGTCTTCTAGTTGACTTTGTTCGCAAGATCCCTGAGACTATAGTCTAGTGGGGATATCTAGACTACTGAGTCTCTCTGAGCCTCTTCATCAAGAGGCGGGGGACATTACAAATGAGGATGCCCTTCCTTATCTATCTGAACTGATATCAAACATTTTGTTTCATATACAATGTCCTCTCTCCTGAAGATGGCCTCCATGCGCTTTGTTGTAACCACTTTGGGCGCATTACCTATCATTCCCCTCAAGGTGACCCTTTTTCCATTCTCCCCATTGAATGACATCTCCATAGTTTTGTAGTTTGTGGTGATGGGCCCCAAAGTACTAAGCCACTGTACTCCCAATATCACATTGGTTTCAGGTAGTTCCATCACATAAAAGTCTTGCGTCAAGTCATATCTACCCAATGTGAGGCTTAAACCTGGAATATACCTGTCACAAGGCATTGTATTGCCCCCTGCTACCTCCACATGAAATCCTTCAAACTCAACTGTAGGAATATGCCTCCTTTTCATCAAGGCCGAATCAATGAAGTTGTGTGAAGCTCCTCCATCAATAAGGACAGAGACCTTTTGACCTTGAAGCACTCCCCTCATCCTGAAGGTACTGTATTTGGGCACTCCACTGATGGATGTTGTTAATCCCTAAAGTTGCACTTGACTGTGAGAGGGCAAACTAGGGCATCATTAAGTTATTGCAATGGTTTTATGAATAAAGATTTGTAATGAGTTTTTGAAAAGGTTTGAAGGTTGGGTCAAGGACAATGCAAAGTATCAATTTCTAATAAGTGAGAGCAAATCACATCTCACAGACCTAGTAAATGGTAGTCAATCTAATAATCAGATGGAAAAAGTAATATCAAAGATAAAGAAGTATGTAAGCTTCCAATTTGTCTACTTACATATGAAACTCTTGATCACAAATATCATTTAAGAAGCAAGAGAAAAGTACTTGAAAACAAATCCGATTATGAACAAGCAAACAATAAAGTCTTCACTGGCTTACTCACAACCAAGATACATCATATGCTTAGCAACAGATTAACATGCATTCAAGTAAGAAAAAGATAGAAACATAGACAAGAATAGAAATCTAACCATCAGATAGCCTTTTCCATTTACTATCAAACTAAAATAGTTCTTTGTCTTAAAATATCTGCTAAAAAATGGTCAATGGTTCCCAACCAAAATCAACCCCTAATTTTTTCAATCAGATCTCTTTTTAAACACCACAATTAGTTTATGGAGATCCTACATTTTAGATTACAGTTTAGATAAGATCCTATCTTATGGCTAACACTTAGGAGATATATCCTCATACAAATAATCCAAATCTCTATTACCTAGTTCTTAGATAATCAATCTCGAATATAGACTAGTTTATGATTTGATGAGATATTCAGATCTCACAAAGCATGGAGTAAATCTGATGCTGAGTTGGTCCACCTGAACAATAGAAACTCCTGCTTGTGATGGACAAAACTTTACCTATCGGAAATACCCTGCCACTGTGTAGCTCATAATAACATTTTCCAAAATCTTAGCATAGGTATTGTTGTATTCATCAAAAGTAAAAAAACTGTAGGAGCCTCTTTGAAACCTTCGTTGTATGATAGTGGCAGAACGTTTGGTCTTCCTCTATTTCAGCTTAGTTTTCAAAACTACATTATGCCAATATAATTTGATATTTGCCTCCCTTACCTCTTTGAGCAAGGCTTGTTGATTTTTCTTCTTCTTTTTGAGCTTCTGCAAGTTTTCCTACTGCGTAGCATTCCACTGCTCCACTATAGACTTCTCTTGCTTTAGTTTCATGATAATGGTTTGTAATTCTCTTACCCTGTCTTTTTCATCTCTCATTTCCATTCTGAATTCTTGATGTTCTTCAACTGGAGCAGGTCGATTCAGATCAATAGAAAATATGGGCTTTTTGACTTTGAATTCATGTTTATGATCCTTTGAAGATGAGCCACCAACAATCTCTTCAGCTTCAACACTTTCTGACATTTTCATCTCCTGAAAATATTGCAGCTCCTTTGTCTCTGGAAAACAATTGAATTCTGGTTTGATCTCAGCATCCACTGGATGTTCTTCTAGATCTTTTGAATGGCCCTTTTTCAGAGAGGACTTGGGTAAAGTTTTGGATTTTAGACTTAGTTTTTTGGCTGCTYTGTTCACATGCCTCATGGGGTGTTCTGCTATCTGTTTATCCTTCTCATCCTTTCGTTGTTTCTCCACAATATCAACATCATGATATTCATCTTTAGGTTCTAATTTAACCTTTTTCCACTTGTGTGAAGAGRTTACCGRTGACTGTCCTTTTTCATCCTCTCTACTTTCCACTGTGTCATCAACAATAAAAATTACGTTGTCTTTCTTAAKAGAAGGATTGAACAGGGCCTTTGAATTCAATCTCAGCTTATTGGTTTCCCTAGTTTTAGATCTGCTAGGATAGTTCACCACTGGTTTGTCCTTCCTTGTCTTTTTCAATTTCTTACCGTTATCATCTGCAACAGGTTTCTCTTGTTTCTGCATGGACTGTTTAAGCTTCTGCCTTTTTGATCCTTTGATATGGATTTCTTTGCAGTCCTCAGGCTCCTGTTTTGGAACAAGCAACTCATCATGAGATTGAAAATCCACTTCTACCTGTGTTTTTTGTTTCTTTTTCTGTGTTCTGGTGATTTTGGCTACAGGGCCAACTTGATTCAAATCCTCTGTTTTCTGGTGTAACAACAACTTTCTTTTGCTGGATCGGGTTACTCTGGCTACATGAGAACTCTATTTCACTGTAACAGCAGGGGTTTTAGAAACCTTCTTTTCCTTTTTAGATTTCTTCTTAGGAGAAATTTGATGCTTAGGTTTATGTTCTTCAAATTCAAGAGATTCAATTAACCAGTCCCAAGGGCGTTGGACTTCTCCCAAAGCATACATAACCAGTGTTTTGATCAGTCTTTGGTGAAAAAGACTCTTACTATCAGTTGCAGGGTGAGATTGTATCCTTTTAGACATCTTTGACAGGATATTTAATAAAAAGAAAGGCAAACACAGAGGGATGTCACCATTCAAATGCATCAACAACTTGATGTGATAAAGATGGAGAAGGGAAAATCGTCCTTCACATGTGATGTACCTGCGAATCACCATTAAAGGAGTCTGCCACTCTTTCTTCATCCAGCTCTGTGGGATACCCTGACTCCAGTTAGGGTCTTGGCGTTCGGGGAGTAAAAACTAGTTTACGAATTCCATATGCATCTCCTCTTTCTTCCACCATCTCTTTCCATACACAGATAACCTGCATGCAGTCCTGATTGAATGTTTTGTTACATGTATCAGAACCTTACCCACCACTGTCACAAATCCATAATTTTTGTGCAAACATCAAAGAAATTTGTTCATGATAACCCTGGAGTGTTGAACAGAAATTGAACCACCTTGCATCTCTAAACTTTTGCGTAATTTTTGGGTAATTTTCTTCTCTCATGATGCAATGGTAATTTTCTTCTCTCATGATGCAATGGTAAAATCAAGGACTAACAAATGCAATGGTAATTTTCTTCTCTCATGATGGGCCGAAATCTGTCTCTTCTCCTCCTTCACCTTGTGCATTGTCAGGGCTAGGTTGATTTGCTTCTATGTTTTGTATGTGGCCAATCTCCTCATCCTCTTCATCATCTGAGGTCACCTCAATGTAGTGAACTTTGCCTTTGCCCATGCATTTGTGTCCCAGTTCCCAAGGTTCCTTGCATGTGAAGAAAAGTTTTTTCCTCCTCAACTCTCTCCTAGTAGCCTCATCCATCCTTCACTTATCTCTATCCATGGCCCTTGGATCCTTTGCCCCTTGGTTTATTGGGGGTCTTGGAGTGAATTTGGCATTAGCTGCTGACCCCACCAAGTCCCTAGTCCTCCATATGGCATCCTGTAAGTTGGGTGGCTTAAAAGCCTTAACCCAACCACATAAGGGTTCCAACAACCCTTCAGTGAAAAGCATCAATAGTTTAGTAGGTGATATGTCTGGTATCATCATGGCTATCTTATGGAACTCTTCAATATCACTCTCTGGTGACCCTGTCTGCTTGAGTTGCGTGAGCTCCCTGAAGTGTATTTCAGGATCTCCCTGATCAAATCTGTCAATGAGCCTTTGGGTGAACTCTGGATATGATGTGATCTGATTGTGTCCCAAGGTGTTCATACCATGATACCACCAATCATGTTCTTTCCCTTCCAAATATATAGTGGCAAATTTTATAGCATCAAGTTCGCTCATGGGGTTAAGCTGCGAATAAGCATCCAATTTTTGCACCCAAGCTTGCATAGGATCTAGCTGACCCGTCAAAGGTCGATATCTCCATCTTCCCTGCCATGCGCTCCAACTCATGACTGCTCCTCTGGTAGTTTCTACGCCTACCCCTGCAATTGATGCCACAGTACTGATCCAATGTAACCTGTCTCTTGAAGCCTGCGCTCAAAGCTGCATACTCCCTACCGTACTCCTCAAAGTTTTCCTCTACTTCTAGAGGGAAGTTATCCTGCTGCTGAGCTTCCAAGAAAATGGGCATGTAAGGTCTAGGAGTGGCTCTACTGTGTGTTGGCACCCTGGAAGGTCCCCCTCCAAAGCTCTGTCCCTCTGTCTGGTAGTGAGGATCCTGCTCATGATGTTGTCTAGTCCCCCCTTGAGAACTACTATCTTCCTTGTTTACATTATTATTTGGGCCATCCCCACCATGGTTCATCTGCATAAGGATAATCACAATATTCTCTTGGCTAGCATTCAATCTCTCCAGGGTCTCTCTCATCTCAACCTATCCCCTGCGCATTGTCTCCTGAGTCTCCTGTAGATGGTGTTGAAGGGTGAACTATGTGTTTTCTATGGATATCTTCAACTCCTTTGCTATACCTGCTAAAACCTGTGGCTCATTGTCATCACCCGACCCTTCCATTTCTGCCTCTGGTTCACCTGTCTATCTCCTACACCTTCCCATATAGATACCACTAAACTTCTGCATGCGCTAATCCCCATAAGCTGGGAGGATTTAACGCTCTGATACCAATATAATGTTCCCAAGCTGCTCCTTGCTTGGAAACTTAGGTTTTATACTGAGTTTTTTGCTTGTTGTTTATTTGTTTTACAGGTCTTCCTTCCAGATTTGCGCTAGAAGGGTTATGTGAAGTTTTATAGCGTGCAAATGATAAAAGTATGACAACAATCACATCCAATAGCAAGATACAAGAGATATAACACAATGGAAGAACAACAACTTCATATCCGACCTTTATTTAGATTATAAGAAGATCCTGATACAATAGATCTGCAGATCTGGATAGATACCAGTAGAATAGCCAAGTTGGAATGAATGTTGCTCCAATAAGCTCAAATACTAAAGAGAATAGCCTCCAAAGGCATAAAAAACATATGAAGAAAGGGACAAGATCAATTTCTTTCCCTTCTATAGCTAGATCTCCTCTCCCAGGCTAAGTTGCACACTTTTCAGCTGGTTGTAGCTCACCAATATTTCGTCCCTCCTCCTCTAGGGCTCCAAACCACTCCAAAATCCCCTAGGATAGTAGATCAGGAGAATATAAACCCCTTGGCCGAGTCTCTTGTTGATTGGAGGTGTTTTGGTACCTCAAATGAATAGATCCACCTTTTGCAGTGCGACCTCCTCCTCTAGAACTCGTGCCAAGCTCACAATAAAAGATCTTCCACAAAAACCTCCTCCAAAATGGGCTAGGAAAGGCACCCTATGCCCAACAACCAAATCCCAAGAGGTTTTACTCTCAAAAGATTCTTCCTCTCTTCAGATCGAATAGATCTTCCTCAATAAGTGCACCCCTCTGCTGGGAAACCCTCACTGGTGTGTGTTATCCCCAATATCTAGGGATAACTAGGAGATCATGTCTCGAGGCCCACATGGTCCTAGACATGGAGTACTGAGAGCGGGATTGACTTGAGCATGGCCCTGGAGGGCCCATCTTTCTTCTTCTCAGCCAGACTTGTCCTGTCAGCAGTAGTAGTTTCCATCACCACCGGCCTGGGCTTGCATCGGAGAGGACTCTTGCTCCATGAGGTAATTGGTCCGAGGTATCATGATATGTGTCATATTTGATCGTTATAACCTTCTCATATATGCATTAGGTTCCTTTCATTTCTAATGACTGCTTGGATCTTACACTAATCCACTTGACCATTGTTGGGGTGATTGATTGGGTGACTTAGTAAGCTTGTATTCATGGGTTTTGG
>JZKD02S0669910.1:0-15681 GCA_000966675.3 Picea glauca | reverse complement strand
TTCAGCCATTAAAAGAGAGGAAGAGAGCCTAGTCATAGCTACACTCCTTGTTTCTCTTTCCCCTGTGCTAGTCGTACCTTTTAAAACCCAAGAGGAGGAAGACGTCCCAGGCCTAGTTTATCTACACTTAGGGTCATTTTTCCTTTAGGGTTTGATGAAAGAGACTTGTTGTAGCAACACTCTCCCTCATTAAGTCCTCTTGTCTTGATTTTGTGCTTCATCTGAGCTAGTCGTTTTCCGGGAAGGAGGAGAGAGCACGAGGCCTTTCTTTTGAAACACCGGAGTGAGCCTCTCTCCCCTAGGGTTCTATTTTTGAGGCCCTTCTTTAGCAGCACCTTGAAACCTTTCCCTCTAGTCCTTTGAAATCTCATCTCCTTAAACTTGTGCATTCTTCACTTATTGACTCCATTCTACCTTAAGGCACTGATCCCAAGACCTCTAACGTTGAAGTAAGACTTTGATCCAAACACTCTCAAAACTTGAATTTAAAACCCTGACTGCACTAACCCTAAGTTGCTAACGTCACTCTTGGTTATTTCATCTCAATGCAGCAACGTTTTACTTTATGAGCAATTGAATGGTTGTTGAAGGCATTAATTGAGTTCAGAACTGATTTGTTTGTATTGAATGCTCTATCATTCTAGTATTTATTGGTGAAGTGACATTACTACTATTTCTATTTTGTAAACATTCACTTCGTCAACATTTACTTTTAAACTACTCATCTTGAATACCAGATAGTCTTTAATATATATGAAGTACTAATCAAAGATTGCACGTATCAGTTTCCTTGTTGTATTGTCTCAAGCAGGTGCTTTTATTTTCTTTGGTTATACCTTATTATTGGTTGTTTAGTCGGGACTATCTGATTGGCAGTGATCTGTGAAAGGGGAATTTGTCCTTGTCCTTTTATCCTTTGCCATTTCAGAACCCCAGGTCACCGAGGATGTCTTCCCTAGGCCTAGCCTCCCTAAAGAGAAAGAACCTACCCATCATGGTGACATTGGGTGGGATAGGTTCATGTTACGCCAGTTTGGCCCTCTACCTTATAGCCTTTTCTCCTAGCTACAAACTGTGCGATAACAGGCACAACTTTTGCATACAATTTTTGTTTGGGGCGCATAGTAGCGCATTGGAAAGATCTAACTGAGAAGTATAAATGTTGGTAAACTTGGGCATGTTATGGCTAGGCCAGGCCCCAGAATGGCCATAAAACATCATTTAAGGCCTCAAAATGCCCTTGTAAGTTTAGGACCTAAAAAACTATAGATAAAAAAACTTCCAAGATGGAGAAACATGTTGAGTCAGTGGAAGAGGTGGGTGGCCACTGATGTCCATCTAGACCATTCATATCCCCTTATAAATAAATGGACCCCATTGCTTCAAATTCTCTCATTAGATGGGGAAAATGTTGTTGAATTTAACTCTTGGTGAGCCATTTTCCTTGGTGAAGAAGTTGTCCTTGTTTGACAACCCAATAGAGTTGTATTTTCTATTGGCAGGTTACCTTCATCTTGGTGTCCATGATTTGATCCACTATATACTTCTAATGCAGTCAAGATTAATTTCTATAAGGCCAAATTCCTAGCCACCTCTGAGGTGTCCAATAGGGGTGGAAAATATGGTCGAAGCAGCTCCACATTAAATATTGGGTGCAAGCCAAGGAAAGGGGGAATACTCAATTCAAAAGTATTCTCACCCACAACCTTCTTGATGGTGTAAGGCTCATATTAGAGTGGTTTGAGCTTCCTATGGGGGCCTGTAAGGCACTCTTTCCACAAATGAAACCACACCTTATCACCAACATGAAAAATTATGTGGAACATGATGTTGGTCATGTCAGTACTGCTTGTACCTCACATTGGTTTTCTGCAGGATATCGTGAACCTATTGTTGGATGTTCCAGATATGGTAAAAAAGTYTGGCTTCTCTATCTATGTCGGACTGAGCATGGGAGGACTCTTCCTGTGAAGATGCAATGAGTAGACCTACATCCGTGGGGACCAATGGATGGAGCCCCAAGAACACCTGAAAAGGGATATGGCCAATAGAGTTGTAGAGGGAATTTTTATAGCTATATTGAACATATGGGAAGCTCTCATCCTAGGTATATGCATAGGATATGCATAATCTTCCTATTGACCAATTCTAATTGTTCATCTATATAGAGGTGGAAGGTAATCAATTTGATAATCTTAGTTTCCATCAAAGACCACAGGCTAGACCAGAATGTGCTAAGGAACCTACTATCCATATCTGAAATAATGGTCCATGGTAGCCAAAAATAAACCCAAACACCCTCAAAGAAGAGCTTAGCAATGGCTTCGGCTGCGATACTCTTTTTACACGGTGCTAAAATGGACATGTTAGAGAATTCATCGATGACCAAAAAGACACAATTGTTACCATGCTTGGTGGAGGTAAAAACTGACATGTAATCCACGGAGACTAACTCCCATGGCTTGTTTGGGGTAGGTAGAGGAGTGTACAACCCTTACTTCTTAATGACAAGTTTAGCAATGAGCCAAGCAATGCACAATTTGATATGTTTGCTAATGTCTTTTCGGATTTTTGGCTAGTAGAAGTAATTCTACTATCTTCTCCACACCGAAGTGCCCTACCACCCCACTTTAATGTGCTTTCCAAATTACCTTTGCATGTTTTCTTGAGAAAACACAAATATGGCCCAAATAGCACAAAAGTGCATCTTAGATGTGAAAGTATGTAACTTGTTTACCTACAACTAGTGTCTAATATGTAGTTGAGAAATTAGGGTCATTGTCATAAAATTGGGGCCACCTTAAGGTCTCATTCCCACAAGAGTTAAGAACCGTGGTTAGCACCATAATTGGGGGCTAATTGAGTCATTTTGTGACACAGCTTGTGCTTCCCTTCTTATACATAATGTTCAAGTGAAATTGTTGCAAGTACGTGGACCAATTCTGATGGTGGTAATTCTATAACTTTTCTTTTGCCTACATGAATTGCAGAGGCTTATTATCAGTGTGGATTATTGTTTCCTTTCCCAAAATATAATGTGCCCACTATCGGCATACCTGCAGAATAGAGTACATCTCCTTGTCATAGGTGGGATACCTATGAACGATATTAAAGAGTGTCTCAGTGTGGTAGTCCATCAGATGTCCATGTTGAGTGAGGACTACATTGATATCATAGTAAGAGGCGTCCATCTCAATATCAAATGGATGTTGAAGGTATTACAAAGTGAGGATTGGTGCTAAGTAGAGGTGGTGTTTCATATCCTTGAATTATTTCTATTGAGACTCAGACCAGGAAAAATTGGATTTATCTCCACCCTTGGGAACTTGTCTTAAGGGCCAAGTGATATGAGAGAACCCCAACATGAACCTATGATAGAACTTAGAAATTCCTAAGAAGATGTGGAGATATGTTAGATTCATCGAGGCTAGCCAATCACTCATGACTTGGATCTTGGATGGGTCCACATGCACCCAATGTTCATCCACAATGTATCCTAGATACTAAATTCCCTAAATGCCAAATGAGAATTTCTCCAAATTGGCATATAAATTGTGTTTCCGCAAATGTTATAAATTGTGGCTCGGGATCTGTTGAATGTGTTGCAAATGTTATATCCAAGTTCTATTGAAGATGAGGATATTTTCCAAATATACGACCACAAATTAGTTTGTGAATGACCGCAAGATATCATCCATCATCCCCGTGAATGTTTTTGGAGCATTAGTCAAGTCAAAAGGCATGACCAACCACTCAAAAGACCTTCTTTAGACTTAAAGGTGATCTTTCATACATCAATTTGTTCAATCAGGACCTAGTGGTAGCCTAACTTCATATCAATCTTACTAAAGAACTTGGCACCCTTAAGCTGATCAAGAATATTGTCGATCTAGGGATTGGGTATCGGTTCTTAACATTTATTTTGTTTATGGATTTGTAATCAATATAGATTCACCGTGTGTCTTGTCCTTCTTCTGCACAAATACAATCAGGATCTCACAAGGTAAGGAGCTTGATTGAATGTGGCCCTTTTGGATGAGCTCATGAATTTGACATTTTATTTCCTCATTCTCCAAAAGAGAGCATTTGTATATCGGTCCATTAGGTAAAGGAGCACTAGGTATCAATTCAATTAAATGTTTGACTTGGAAATGCACAGGCAACCCCACAAGTGAAGTGATGATATATGTGTATTCCTCTACAATCTTTTCCACTTAGTTATGTTGTGTAGAGAGGCCCCGTGTTGAGGCAGTGGCGTTCATAGTGACCTTTCATTCACCTTATAACCGAACCATGAAGAGGGATTTTTTTTCAATTTGAGAGGTTACCTTTTGACACTGCTTTGCTGAGATCAAGGAAACCGCAGTAGTCATGACTACCTTTGGTACCCTGTAGATATTTCCACCCAAAGTAACAATGAAACTACAAGGCCTAGACTCATAAAAATCATGATATTTCCACATATAGTGTTGTCCTAAAATAACATCACAAAATTCAAGTGGGGTAACATCACAAAGTGCCTCATCTTTGAAGGGCTTGATGTCATAGGACATGCAACATTGTTGATTGACATGGAGGTCTCATCCCTAGCTCAAGCAATTGATGGTGTATGGTTGGGGGTGTGGCATTTTCAACAAATTTAATCTCTTGATAACCTCTATCAAGATCGGGTTATTTTAGCTATCGTTGCCAACAATGCAATGTAGTGGATTCATCTTCACCTGCATCCATGAATGGAAAAGGTACTCCCCCTCCTCACGATTCTTTGACTCTTCTAGTTGGATCTTTTCCATTGCAATGGTAACATTGGGTTCTACATAAATGATATTATTTCCCTTATCCTTCTCTGAATCAGAGTCAGAGCCAGAGTCTAATTATTTTTATTTCATCTCGGACAACAATGATTGTTTCGAGCAACATTCATTAGTGTTGTGCCAAGGGATTTTGTGGAACTCACATCACTTCCCAGTGTCCTTCAACTTTCCATTACCCTTATTTCCATGCGACTTGGATTAGTTATCTTGAGGTTGACTATCCTTTGTTCTATGAGTTGGGGCCACCTGTACCATGATTTTGATGCAGTGGATTTGCTGACCCAAACTCTCGTTTATTCCTCTGCTTAAATTTTCGCTTGATTTTGACAACATATCGATAAGAAGCTCCCAGTGAGGACATGTCCAAGAAATCCATCTCTATTTAGATGTACACATGTAGGTCACTATGATACTTCAAAAATATGTGTCGCTCGAAGTCTCCAATACCCAAATTTGAGCACAAGATATGGAATAAATCGATGTACTCCAACACTGTCTAGTCTCTCTCCTAACACAGAGTTGTCCATCTCATGTACTGGTCATCATAGTCCCCAACAGGGTAGAATACCTCCTTGAGGGAATCAACAAAAGTATCCCAAGTGGGTTCCATCCTAAATGTTGTAGACTCATCTTCATCATGTCTCTCCCAGTAACCTTCCCACTGATCTTTGACATGGGAAAAGACCTTAAGGAGTGAAAAAATAATTTTTTCAATGTCCGAATTTTTTTGAACAGAGTAATAACTCCCTAACAAATTTAACCATTTCTCCAAAGCATCTGCATTCATATTTCCTTCAAATAAAGGAATGTCAAAGTTAACTTATACCTTGAAGGTTTTTGCACTTCTAAAATGGTTTCTTGTTGAAGGTGTCTCAACCATCTTTGGCATTCGTCAAAGTATCTAGGTGAAACTTTCCATCACCTCATTCCTATGTCATGCAAGGGATTCCTCAAGAAACAACTTGATAGGATCTCCTACTCCTTCATTTCTCTTTTCATCCAGAATGGGAGGCCACTTGGGCCATCAAGAGTGGTCTTCCCCAAGAGAAATTCGTTCAAGACCCAACTCTCTATACCCTGACCTCGATGAGGACATGCACTAAGAAACAACAAAGAGAATATTGCTCTAATACCATTGATCTGGATTGTATAGAGAATGAAATGAAATGAAAGAATATGAATGGAAACAAACATGGGGAAATATTGTAGGGATCACAATAGTACATTGAGAACCATATTCTATTAATAAATGAAATAGGAAAATACTATGAAATGCATTGCAATACAAACTAGCTAGAATGGTGGTATCTTATCTCTGAAGAGAGAGGTGTCGGCTACGCTCATTCAAAAGAAGCTATTACAAAAGGTTGGAATGGACTTTTAACATAAAGTACTAAACCCTAAGAGGAAAAAACCCTAAATATCAAAAACCCTAACCCTAGGAGACGAAGAACCAAAAGGATTGCAAGCCCTAAGGTGGCTAGTTGACACATCAACTTCCCAGGGGCACAACATTTGCATACAATATCTTTTTGGGGCGCACAGGGCTCATTGGAAATATCTAAATGAGAAGTACAATTGTTGGTAGGATTAGGAATTCCATGGAAACATCAATCCCTTGAGTGGTCATAAACATCATTTGAAGCGTAAAAATGACCCCAAAGGTTTAAGACCTAAAAAATGGTAGATAAAAACAATAACAAGATGGAGAACCATGTTGAGTTAGGGGAAGAGGTAGGTGGCCACTGATGTCCACCTGGATCAAAAGAGAATACAAAACAATCACAATGACACCAATATTAGTGGATAACCTAAACACCTGTATAGACTCAAATAACAAAGAATTGTATTCTCTCTATGGCCATAATTTGGTCTGCTGTAGTTAGATAATGGAGTTAGATAATTGATCTAAGGATAGGATGCATTCTTGTGATGAGCATTCTCTCTCCTTTGGATTTGGATTCTCCTCCCTCTTCTGAGTTTTTCATCTCTCCTATCACGAGATCATAACCCATACTTCCAGGGGCAACAAAATTTGTCAGATCTAAGAAACATTTCAAGGCTACATTAACCTCCCATGGTTCTAGTACCTTGCTTGATGTGTTCCTCTCGATCACTTTTCCAATGAAATGTCTACCAATATTCTAGTTATCTATGTGGAAAAGAAGGCTTTAGAACATATCGAGTTCTATTCAGAGGTATAATTTTTCATTTTAATGGATTATGGCCAAGATTGATGAACTTATTCAAATATCTCTATGATTTGGAACCCCTAGTGAATGGAAGAAACTAGCATATATCCATGTGTTAGGTGTTTATTCATAGTAAAATGTGACTCAACTATTGATAGTGATCACATACTCCATTTTGGTCCTTAGTTCTGGGGAAGTGTCGACCTTTTTCCTAAAGCCATGGTTTTCTAGCTTTGATCCTTTTATGGATAGACGTTCCTCTACACTAGTGTGGTAAGGCTTCCCAAGTTACCCCTTCAATTCTAGTCATTGGAGTCTCTTACTACAATTAGGAATGACATAGGTAAGTTTCACTTGCATAGCTCAAAAACTATGGAAATGCATATCACTACCTTTGCAAGGATGTTTGTAGAAATCGATATCTCTAGAAGACTATCAGAGGAGATTTGGTTGGATGCCACTAACTATGTTTGGAAGCAAAAGCTAGATTATAAAAAAATCAATTTCTAATGTAGATCTTATTTTGAAGTAAGTTATGTGACTCTCTTTCCTCAAATGAAAAATTGAAATTACTACGGAGCACGTGAAGCATGTTGGATCTTTCGCCAAAAGATGATACAACTATAGGCCTACTTGGTGGAATGGTGCCAATAATAAACATCATCTAGTATAAACTAAGCCTACACTGGAGAATGTTACCTTGGATTCAAAATTACATGTTTCTAATGAAAAATATGCAAAATATGTCTCGTTGAATATTGAGAAGGCGATCCCCTCCCCTATAGAGGAAAACTATATTTCATAAGAGGAGAAACCTAGGGACTTTCCAGATCCACTAACATGAAAAATCCCAACTAGATGTTGTAAGAGAAACTGAAGATGATATTAGGACATGGAACTTGGAACTAGTGAGGAGAATTCAAAAAGGATAAAAAAGTAGTTACTCCAACTCATGCACCCAACACTATATTTTAGACAACACGAGAAATGCACCCAAGTAACCAATAAAAAAGCTAAGAAATTGCAAGCTCACATACGAGTACATGATCATATCTCTGAACGGGAAGGGTTTTTCATAATAGCTATTTCAAATGTATTGTTTATGTTGGTTACTATATAATCAATTTGTAAGGGTCTGTCACAACTTTAAATTTTCCGGTTACACGGTTACAACATTTAATCCAATAACAATTGTAATAGGATCACTAAAAGATAGACAATCACAGATACAATAGAACACAAATATTATCATGGGAATCCTCGTGGGGGAGAAAAACCAGCAACCAAAATCCTCAGTATAGATTCTTTCAACTAGTACAATAATGCGCTATAGCTCTCCAAGAAAGACCAAGACCAAAACACCAAAAGAACAAGTCTCCAAGACTTGTGCGCTAGAACTCATTATGCGCTCCAAGATACACAAGAGAAGTGTGTATGTGTGTGTATAAATGAGAGGAACCTATCCTCTATTTATACAAAAAAGTGGCTCCTGAAAGAGACACGACTCTTGACCTAACTAACCCATAAAAACAGGGTCAACTTCTACATTAGCCACAATGGGGTTTTTTAAATTTACAAAAAAAAATAACAAATAATAAATTATTTTGAGCTGAATTATGCAATATAATTACAATGACCTTTTAAAGGTTTGACCAATATAGATATACAAGAATATATTCTAAAGTTACACCAAAAATATTAACACTCCCTCTTAACTAGGAAGGTATTCTTCCAGACACAGACTCCAAGTCTGATACCACACGAGCTCACATCCATTGACTATTAAACATGTGAATCTATACATCCTCGAATAACCATAGTGCAACATGACTTCACCCCATGTAGCCAAGGCATGTGGGTAGCTCTCAATAGCTACAACATGTCCCCAAGACATCCATTACCCTACAATGCATCAATACCTAATGATGTGCACCCCTCTCTCAGTGCCAACCCTTTTTTGCACTGGATGAGATCCACTGGACTCAATGCCAACCCTTTTTCATGCTAGATGATATTTTTCCATGTGTTCTTAGTGATAGCCCTTTTTCATGATGGATGAGACCTACCAGACTCAGTGCCAAACCTTTTTCATGTTGGATGAGATTTTTCCATACTCAGTGTCAGCCCTTTTTCATGCTAGATGAGTTCCATCTGTCACTCCCTTTGAAGAGGGACCACACCAAGCTTGTCCCTAATGTACTCAAACTTCATCCTCGACAGTGTCTTGATGAACAGGTCTGCAACCTAATCCTCGATAGTCATGAATTGGAGCCTCACTGCTTCCCTTTGTACCATATCCATGATATAGTAGTATCTTATCTCGATATGCTTCGACCTGTCATGGAACACCGGGTTCTCTGACAACTTCATGCAACTCTGGTTGCCACACCAAATGCAGGTCACCTCTAGTCCGAAACCAAATAACCCATACATCAGCTTCTTAAGCCACACTACTTCCCTACTCGTTTCACATGCTGCCACATACTTAGCTTTAGCCATGTTGAGTGCCACACATGACTGCTTCATGTTGCTCCATGAGACCATACTGGAGCCAAGATTGAAGCAATATCTTGAAGTGATTTTCCGATCAGGAATACTATCGGCCCAATCTGAATCTGAGTATCCATACAATCCAAACTCATGGTCAGATCCATACCAGAGACCATGATCCAGAGTACCCTTAAGGTACCTCAACACATGTTTTGTTGCAACCAAATGAACCTGTCCGGGCTTCTCCAAATGCCGACTCAGGTTGTTCACAACAAAACATATATCCAACCTTGTGTTCGTCAAATACATCAATGAACCCACCATTTGCCTGTATATAAGGTAGAATCCACAATCTCTGAAGTTGTATGTTGCAACAACTTTAGATTTGATACCATTGAAGTAGCCATGGCCTTACAATCCAACATATCGAACCTCCTCGGTATTTCCACAACATACTTTCCTTGGTTTAGGAAAATCCCATCTGATCTCTGCCATAATTCAAGTCCCAAGAAGTATTGAATATTTCATCTCGAATTCTGCAGCTAGTTTTCTCCTACACTCTCTCATGAGCTTTTCCACACCTGTTAGAAATGGGTCATCCACATACAACAATAGAATCACCGGTTCACCATACTCAAACTTAAAGTAAAGATTAGGATCTGCACTGCTCTTGGTAAAACCCAAGCTCATCAAAAAACTATCAATCCTACCATACCATGCTCNCAAGATTCTTTGACTCTTCTAGTTGTATCTTTTCCATTGCAACGGTAACATTGGGTTCTACATAAATTATATTATTTCCCTTATCCTTCTCTGAATCAGAGTCAGAGCCAGAGTCTAATTATTTTTATTTCATCTCGGACAACAATGATTGTTTCGAGCAACATTCATTAGTTTTGTGCCAAGGGATTTTGTGGAACTCACATCACTTCCCAGTGTCCTTCAACTTTTCATTACCCTTATTTCCATGCGACTTGGATTAGTTATCTTGAGGTTGACTATCCTTTGTTCTATGAGTTGGGGCCGCCTGTACCATGATTTTGATGCAGTGGATTTGCTGACCCAAACTCCCGTTTATTCCTCTGCTTAAATTTTTTCTTGATTTTGACAACATATCGATAAGAAGCTCCCAGTGAGGACATGTCCAAGAAATCCATCTCTATTTAGATGTACACATGTAGGTCACTATGATACTTCAAAAATAGGTGTCGCTCGAAGTCTCCAATACCCAAATTTGAGCACAAGATATGGAATAAATCGATGTACTCCAACACTGTCTAGTCTCTCTCCTAACACAGAGTTGTCCATCTCATGTACTGGTCATCATAGTCCCCAACAGGGTAGAATACCTCCTTGAGGGAATCAACAAAAGTATCCCAAGTGGGTTCCATCCTAAATGTTGTAGACTCATCTTCATCATGTCTCTCCCAGTAACCTTCCCACTGATCTTTGACATGGGAAAAGACCTTAAGGAGTGAAAAAATAATTTTTTCAATGTCCGAATTTTTTTGAACAGAGTAATAACTCCCTAACAAATTTAACCATTTCTCCAAAGCATCTGCATTCATATTTCCTTCAAATAAAGGAATGTCAAAGTTAACTTATACCTTGAAGGTTTTTGCACTTCTAAAATGGTTTCTTGTTGAAGGTGTCTCAACCATCTTTGGCATTCGTCAAAGTATCTAGGTGAAACTTTCCATCACCTCATTCCTATGTCATGCAAGGGATTCCTCAAGAAACAACTTGATAGGATCTCCTACTCCTTCATTTCTCTTTTCATCCAGAATGGGAGGCCACTTGGGCCATCAAGAGTGGTCTTCCCCAAGAGAAATTCGTTCAAGACCCAACTCTCTATACCCTGACCTCGATGAGGACATGCACTAAGAAACAACAAAGAGAATATTGCTCTAATACCATTGATCTGGATTGTATAGAGAATGAAATGAAATGAAAGAATATGAATGGAAACAAACATGGGGAAATATTGTAGGGATCACAATAGTACATTGAGAACCATATTCTATTAATAAATGAAATAGGAAAATACTATGAAATGCATTGCAATACAAACTAGCTAGAATGGTGGTATCTTATCTCTGAAGAGAGAGGTGTCGGCTACGCTCATTCAAAAGAAGCTATTACAAAAGGTTGGAATGGACTTTTAACATAAAGTACTAAACCCTAAGAGGAAAAAACCCTAAATATCAAAAACCCTAACCCTAGGAGACGAAGAACCAAAAGGATTGCAAGCCCTAAGGTGGCTAGTTGACACATCAACTTCCCAGGGGCACAACATTTGCATACAATATCTTTTTGGGGCGCACAGGGCTCATTGGAAATATCTAAATGAGAAGTACAATTGTTGGTAGGATTAGGAATTCCATGGAAACATCAATCCCTTGAGTGGTCATAAACATCATTTGAAGCGTAAAAATGACCCCAAAGGTTTAAGACCTAAAAAATGGTAGATAAAAACAATAACAAGATGGAGAACCATGTTGAGTTAGGGGAAGAGGTAGGTGGCCACTGATGTCCACCTGGATCAAAAGAGAATACAAAACAATCACAATGACACCAATATTAGTGGATAACCTAAACACCTGTATAGACTCAAATAACAAAGAATTGTATTCTCTCTATGGCCATAATTTGGTCTGCTGTAGTTAGATAATGGAGTTAGATAATTGATCTAAGGATAGGATGCATTCTTGTGATGAGCATTCTCTCTCCTTTGGATTTGGATTCTCCTCCCTCTTCTGAGTTTTTCATCTCTCCTATCACGAGATCATAACCCATACTTCCAGGGGCAACAAAATTTGTCAGATCTAAGAAACATTTCAAGGCTACATTAACCTCCCATGGTTCTAGTACCTTGCTTGATGTGTTCCTCTCGATCACTTTTCCAATGAAATGTCTACCAATATTCTAGTTATCTATGTGGAAAAGAAGGCTTTAGAACATATCGAGTTCTATTCAGAGGTATAATTTTTCATTTTAATGGATTATGGCCAAGATTGATGAACTTATTCAAATATCTCTATGATTTGGAACCCCTAGTGAATGGAAGAAACTAGCATATATCCATGTGTTAGGTGTTTATTCATAGTAAAATGTGACTCAACTATTGATAGTGATCACATACTCCATTTTGGTCCTTAGTTCTGGGGAAGTGTCGACCTTTTTCCTAAAGCCATGGTTTTCT
Source organism: Picea glauca (assembly GCA_000966675.3). Lineage (NCBI taxonomy): Eukaryota > Viridiplantae > Streptophyta > Pinopsida > Pinales > Pinaceae > Picea > Picea glauca. Next base: position 2,983 of record JZKD02S0669910.1, on the reverse strand, counting down.
AGCTTTGATCCTTTTATGGATAGACGTTCCTCTACACTAGTGTGGTAAGGCTTCCCAAGTTACCCCTTCAATTCTAGTCATTGGAGTCTCTTACTACAATTAGGAATGACATAGGTAAGTTTCACTTGCATAGCTCAAAAACTATGGAAATGCATATCACTACCTTTGCAAGGATGTTTGTAGAAATCGATATCTCTAGAAGACTATCAGAGGAGATTTGGTTGGATGCCACTAACTATGTTTGGAAGCAAAAGCTAGATTATAAAAAAATCAATTTCTAATGTAGATCTTATTTTGAAGTAAGTTATGTGACTCTCTTTCCTCAAATGAAAAATTGAAATTACTACGGAGCACGTGAAGCATGTTGGATCTTTCGCCAAAAGATGATACAACTATAGGCCTACTTGGTGGAATGGTGCCAATAATAAACATCATCTAGTATAAACTAAGCCTACACTGGAGAATGTTACCTTGGATTCAAAATTACATGTTTCTAATGAAAAATATGCAAAATATGTCTCGTTGAATATTGAGAAGGCGATCCCCTCCCCTATAGAGGAAAACTATATTTCATAAGAGGAGAAACCTAGGGACTTTCCAGATCCACTAACATGAAAAATCCCAACTAGATGTTGTAAGAGAAACTGAAGATGATATTAGGACATGGAACTTGGAACTAGTGAGGAGAATTCAAAAAGGATAAAAAAGTAGTTACTCCAACTCATGCACCCAACACTATATTTTAGACAACACGAGAAATGCACCCAAGTAACCAATAAAAAAGCTAAGAAATTGCAAGCTCACATACGAGTACATGATCATATCTCTGAACGGGAAGGGTTTTTCATAATAGCTATTTCAAATGTATTGTTTATGTTGGTTACTATATAATCAATTTGTAAGGGTCTGTCACAACTTTAAATTTTCCGGTTACACGGTTACAACATTTAATCCAATAACAATTGTAATAGGATCACTAAAAGATAGACAATCACAGATACAATAGAACACAAATATTATCATGGGAATCCTCGTGGGGGAGAAAAACCAGCAACCAAAATCCTCAGTATAGATTCTTTCAACTAGTACAATAATGCGCTATAGCTCTCCAAGAAAGACCAAGACCAAAACACCAAAAGAACAAGTCTCCAAGACTTGTGCGCTAGAACTCATTATGCGCTCCAAGATACACAAGAGAAGTGTGTATGTGTGTGTATAAATGAGAGGAACCTATCCTCTATTTATACAAAAAAGTGGCTCCTGAAAGAGACACGACTCTTGACCTAACTAACCCATAAAAACAGGGTCAACTTCTACATTAGCCACAATGGGGTTTTTTAAATTTACAAAAAAAAATAACAAATAATAAATTATTTTGAGCTGAATTATGCAATATAATTACAATGACCTTTTAAAGGTTTGACCAATATAGATATACAAGAATATATTCTAAAGTTACACCAAAAATATTAACACTCCCTCTTAACTAGGAAGGTATTCTTCCAGACACAGACTCCAAGTCTGATACCACACGAGCTCACATCCATTGACTATTAAACATGTGAATCTATACATCCTCGAATAACCATAGTGCAACATGACTTCACCCCATGTAGCCAAGGCATGTGGGTAGCTCTCAATAGCTACAACATGTCCCCAAGACATCCATTACCCTACAATGCATCAATACCTAATGATGTGCACCCCTCTCTCAGTGCCAACCCTTTTTTGCACTGGATGAGATCCACTGGACTCAATGCCAACCCTTTTTCATGCTAGATGATATTTTTCCATGTGTTCTTAGTGATAGCCCTTTTTCATGATGGATGAGACCTACCAGACTCAGTGCCAAACCTTTTTCATGTTGGATGAGATTTTTCCATACTCAGTGTCAGCCCTTTTTCATGCTAGATGAGTTCCATCTGTCACTCCCTTTGAAGAGGGACCACACCAAGCTTGTCCCTAATGTACTCAAACTTCATCCTCGACAGTGTCTTGATGAACAGGTCTGCAACCTAATCCTCGATAGTCATGAATTGGAGCCTCACTGCTTCCCTTTGTACCATATCCATGATATAGTAGTATCTTATCTCGATATGCTTCGACCTGTCATGGAACACCGGGTTCTCTGACAACTTCATGCAACTCTGGTTGCCACACCAAATGCAGGTCACCTCTAGTCCGAAACCAAATAACCCATACATCAGCTTCTTAAGCCACACTACTTCCCTACTCGTTTCACATGCTGCCACATACTTAGCTTTAGCCATGTTGAGTGCCACACATGACTGCTTCATGTTGCTCCATGAGACCATACTGGAGCCAAGATTGAAGCAATATCTTGAAGTGATTTTCCGATCAGGAATACTATCGGCCCAATCTGAATCTGAGTATCCATACAATCCAAACTCATGGTCAGATCCATACCAGAGACCATGATCCAGAGTACCCTTAAGGTACCTCAACACATGTTTTGTTGCAACCAAATGAACCTGTCCGGGCTTCTCCAAATGCCGACTCAGGTTGTTCACAACAAAACATATATCCAACCTTGTGTTCGTCAAATACATCAATGAACCCACCATTTGCCTGTATATAAGGTAGAATCCACAATCTCTGAAGTTGTATGTTGCAACAACTTTAGATTTGATACCATTGAAGTAGCCATGGCCTTACAATCCAACATATCGAACCTCCTCGGTATTTCCACAACATACTTTCCTTGGTTTAGGAAAATCCCATCTGATCTCTGCCATAATTCAAGTCCCAAGAAGTATTGAATATTTCATCTCGAATTCTGCAGCTAGTTTTCTCCTACACTCTCTCATGAGCTTTTCCACACCTGTTAGAAATGGGTCATCCACATACAACAATAGAATCACCGGTTCACCATACTCAAACTTAAAGTAAAGATTAGGATCTGCACTGCTCTTGGTAAAACCCAAGCTCATCAAAAAACTATCAATCCTACCATACCATGCTC